>SDVV010042431.1:0-10343 GCA_016164225.1 Gammarus roeselii | reverse complement strand
GGGGGAGGCGGAGGTGGACGGGGGGGGGGCAAAGGTGATTGAAGGTGGATGATGGTGGGCGAAGGTGAAGGAAATCAGACGATGGTAGAAGATTTTGAGCGAAAGTGAAAGATGGTCGACGATGACGGATGAATGTGGACGACAGCGGGCTGTGGTATCCAGGGCTAGCGATAACCTCCATGGCCAGATTAGTATCAGGTAGCACGCAACGAGGCAATACAGACCATTCGATTCCACTTGCTTAGTTGTGCACCTCAACCCTGTCCTTTACGATGCATATTAAAGATCGCTTTCATGTAAACGCGTTTAATGGACAAATGCATGAGGCGTTATTCGTTAAATGGAACGCAATGAGCAGGAAGTTGGAACATCCAAAAGAAATTCATTCTGAATGAAGTGGTTTCATTCAATTAATAGTAGGAGGCCTGGGACGGGCTGAAGAGTTCATTCTATCAGCACTCCATAATTGAATTTGCAGTACAACTAGCCCAGCCTATATGAGGGGCCTATCGTTCTCGGGCTGCCGAATACTGAAGGCTCCAACCTTGGGGGCAATAGTCCTAACGTCACCTTTTCTTAGTAAGGGGATGGATTAATCTCCCAGTGTTTGTGTTGTCGAGGCGGTTTTGAAATGTATTTACGTTATTACTGTTAACCACATCATACAGCAAACGGTCCCAACTTGTTAGTATCTTGATTAGAAAGAATTTCTCGGCAACTGATGTTTTGAATGGTATATACTGAAGTTTTTGTCCGTTATTTCTGTTTCTTTGCTTATATCTCGGTCAAAGAGGATGCTGAAAGTGGACCCATTTTGGTATTTGTAACCCATTTAGGTATTTGAAGATTTACATTAACTGACCTCTAAGTCGTCTTCATTCAAGGGAGATCATTTTAAGTTCGTCGAGTCTTCGCGGATATGTCTTACTTCTCAGTTCAGGAATCATTTTTTGTTGCTCGGTGCTGCACACGTTCCATTTTGTTGATATCCCTTCTTCGGTGAGGGGACCAAAATTGTACTGCAAATTTCATCTGAGACCTGACGAGTGAAGTATATAATGGAAGCACGATGTCCCTGGACTTGAAGAGGAAGTTTCTGAATATAAAGCCATGGACTCTATTGACTTTCTCGTAGATAGTTTCCGCTTGGTTTTTCCACTTGAGATCTCTAGTGATTAATATTCCAAGGTCCTGTTGTTGGTCGACTACAGTCAAATGCTAGTCGCCATTGCGCTAGCAAAATTTCGATTTTATGATCCAATGTGCTTGACAGCAGTTTTCTATATCAAAGTTCATCTGCCATTTACCAAACTAGTCCGCTAGGTTATTAGGATCGCTTTGTATAGTTATGCGATCATGCTCACAGTCCGCTTTGTGGCCGAATTTAGTGTCGTCAGCAATGTTTGTTAACCTAGTGACGATGTCGGTGTAGAGGTCGTTTCTATTGTTTGTAAAGAGAAAGAGCCCATGAGAACTGCCCTTGGGTAATTCTGATGTTACCGTAGCCCTGAATTTTTCCTTGACCGACGCAGACCTGTTGCTTGCTGCCCGTGAGCTCATTCCGGAGCTACCTGGCCAAGTTTCCAGTTATTCTAAGCGCATCCATTTTTTCAGTAGGCGTTCATGGAGGACCTTGTCAAACGCTTTTGGAAAGTCAAGATGAATAAGATCGACAGCTGTTGTTTCATCGTATATCTCAGTGACCTTGTTGAAAAAGTCCAGGAGATTAGACAGGCAGCCAAGCTTGCTTCTGAACCAGCGTTGAGTTTCCTTGATGAGGTGATTTCTCTTGAGGTGACATGTTATACTTGTTTTAAATCATTCTTTCAGTGGTGGTGCCGACCACATATATCAGACTGATTGGTCTATAGTTTTCTGGTGCCTACTGCCTTTCTTGACTATGACTGTGTGATGTTTGCTGTTTTCTAATCCTCTGGATCAATTCCAGTATTCATAGACCAGTTAAAGACCTCCATCAGTAGACTACTTATGATTTCAGATAAGCTCCGTAACATTCTCTGATGCAAGTCATCTGGTCCTGTAGATTTGTGGATATTCAATCTCCTGAGTCATTCCTCTACTTCATTAACGGGGAATGTTATATTTTCCAACGATTACGCTGCTCCTGGTAGTTCCACTTCTGGTATATTATTCAGGTTAGCATCTGAGAAGACGGTTGCACAAAGTATTCGTTGAGTATCATAGACATGTCTGCATCGGATGATTTTAGATCACCTGCATTATTCCATTGAGGGCCAACGCTGCTACGAACAACACGTCTCTCATTCACATATGCATAGAACCCTTTAGGATTTCGCTTGGCCGATTTAGCAACATTTTTTTCCTCGTTTCTTTTGGCGCTTCTGACCACTTTCTTCATTTATTTACCAGTCAGCTCATGCACTTGTTCTGACTCAGGTGTCGGATTAGTTTTGTGGACTTGATAAAATGTCTGTCGACTAGCAATTGATATTTTTAACTTCATTATTTAGCCAAGAGGAACTGTTTATTTTTACTTTTCTCTCCGGGATCGCTTGCTTGCTTGCTTGCACAACCCCATCTCTAAGATATGCAAAACATTCATCGGCGTATCTGCAATCAAATTGATACTCGAAGTCTATGCTTGTGATTTCATCCATCAAGCCGTCAAAATTCGCCCCTCGAAAATTGTAGTTATACCTCGCTGATTCCCGTGTTGTTCGATTTGCTATGCGTTAGAATTCAATAGTATACTGATCATTAATTTTTCCTTAACTGTTACCAGTTCTACTGATTTTTTTTCAGTCGATATATAAAACAATAAAACAAGGTCCAAGTTTTTAGAAGTCGTTGTTGTATGTTATTAGTGTTCTTCTTAGTGAATGTGTAACCTCACGATCGTGCATGTATTGGGTATATTCAAGGCGCAGTCGACTGTTAGCTCGAATGACTTGTAGGAATTGTACAGGGCGTGCAATTCTTACCCACAATGCAAATGTATGCTATCCCAGCAACAGGAGGATGACTCCCGTCTACTTGCAGGAATTGTACAGGGCGTGCGATTCCTACCCACAATGCAAATGTATGTTATCCCAGCAACAGGAGGATGACTCCCGTCTACTTCCACACTCTTCATCCCGACCAATCTGAACCTCGACCCGATAAACGGGGTCTGAAAGCATCGTAATTCAGAGCTCGGCCCGATAAGCGGGGTCTGAAAGCATCGTAATTCAGAGCTCGGCCCGATAAGCGGGGTCTGAAAGCATCGTAATTCAGAGCTCGACCCGATAAGCGGGGTCTAAAAGCATCGTAATTCAGAGCTCGACCCGATAAGCGGGGTCTGAAAGCATCGTAGTTCAGAGACGTGGCTTTAGGTTTCAAGGTTGAATTCTGATAGAGTGGAACGTCGTGCTGACAAAAGATATTGTGTATTTCAAATACTGCTCCAAGGGGGATTGTAGCAGTGCATGAGTTGAGGAATCGCCCAAGTCTTGCTGCAATTACTGATCGGTGAATGTGCTCTCTAAATATAAACAATGGCCAGCGATATTTCATTCATTCACAACTGTCAACTTGAGTGACTACAGTTTATTGAAGTAATTAAGTTGCTTCACTCGTAAGATAAGGATGCGCATTGCTTATTTTAAGGCAAACATTATTCAACAATTGCCTGTATTCAGTACGTTAAACTCACGGACTCATGACAGCAACTTTTACAGACAACTACCCATATAGATGTTAGCCCATTGAACAACTAACTTATATCACAAATTTTGAGAAGAACCCTGCCTGAAAAAGCATAAGTTATTAACCACGGAAGGAAGAATTTTATGAAGCAAACTTTTGCATAAAGCGAGCGTAAAGTGGTGCACCGTAAGCAAATTTTTAAAATATATTCAAGGAGCATCTTCACCAATAATCCATAATTTTCATCGTTTGGATACTAAGCTCTTTTCAGGCCCGGAAAACTATTGAAAATAAAATAAAAAATCCTTATCTGCGATTTTAAAAGAAACATATTGGAAAAGATTCGTTTGACTTTTTTTGTAGACGATTTCCCGGAATGTAGTAGACGAATAAATATGTTTTTCATCCTCGTGACTTCTGGATGTCTCTATCTTCCCTGTCATCTGCCGTCCCTTGGGAAAAATTGTATCAAAAAAGTGTCGGCGTTACATGTTTCAACCAAAGAGCACGGGAACTGAATCGATACGAGTTGGGCCAAGGGGTTGAGAGCTGGGCTGAGGGCCTGTGAGCAGGGATGAGGGGTGGAAAGTTGTGTTGAGTGGCAGAGAGTTGGGCTGAAGGGCTGTGAGTTGAGCAGAAGAACTGAGAGTTGGGCTGAGGGCCTGTGAGCTGGGCTGTGGGGTGGAAAGTTGGGTTGAGTGGCGGAGAGTTAGGTTGAGGGGTGGAAAGTTGGGTTGAGCAGCGAAGAGTTGGACTGAAGGGCTGTGAGTTGAGCTGAGGGGCTGAGAGTTGGGCTGAGGGCCTGTGAGCTGGGTTGAGGGGTGGGCAGTTGGGTTGAGTGGCAGAGAGTTATTCTAGGGGGGCGAAAAGATGGTTTGAGCGGCGGAGAGTTGGACTGAAGAGCTGTGAGTTGAGCTGAGGGGCTGAAAAATGGGCTGAAGGGTTGAGAGTTGGGCTGCGAGTTGGGCTAAGAGCTATGCGATAGGCTGAAGGGATTTGAGTTGGGCTAAGGCACTGCGACTTGGGCTACGGGGCTATGAGTCGAGCCGAGAGCTGAGACGTGAGCTGAGTGAAGAGCTGGGTGGCTATGAGGTAGGCTGAGAGGCACAAGGGCACGGAGTTGGACTTTGAGGCTCTGAGCTGGGTTGGGAATCAGGTAGTTGGGCTATGGGATTAAGAGTTGTGCTGAGGAGCTGAGAGTTGATGTGCGGAGCTAAAAGTTGAGGTGAAAGGCAGAGAGTGCGTTGAGGGGCTGATCACTTGGCTGAGGAACTGAGAATTTGGCTGAGGCGGAGAGAGCTTACAAGTATTTACAAGTGTAGGAAGACAACAACAGGCCTATTGGCCAAAACTAGGTAACCTTTTGACAGCAAGAGGGTTAGTTCTGAAGTAGAACGTCTGTGAGGCCTATTGTCCCAGACTAGCTTGCCTTTTGATAGCAAGAGGGTTAGTTCTGAAGTAGAACGACTACTTGAGCTTCGTGTGCCATTTTTTTTTGTTATAACGACAGGAAATGGAACGGCTTAGCTATTAATCGGCGATTTATGAAGAACTTATCGAGCCGCGACTTAAACGTTTCGATTGTTTTGCTGTTTACAACCTCCGCTGGAAGTTTGTTCCATTCTTTGACAACTCTATACGTGAAGAAATTGCGCGTGATGTCGAGTGAGAAACGTTTCCCAACGATTTTGTATCCATTGTTCCTAGTCACTCCGTTTGTATCTAGAGTGAATAGGCTCGCTCGGCCGACGTTTTCCTTACCCTTCATAATCTTCCACACTACTAATATGTCGCCTTTGACTCGACGTTTCTCTAACAAATAAAGATTGAGTTTACGAAGCCTGTCTCCGTACGATTTATTCCGCAGCGAGAGGATGAGTTTGGCAGCTCTTCGTTGAACCTTCTCAAGTTTAAAAACGTATTTTCTAAGGAATGGAGACCAGAATTGAACGGCATACTCGAGATGCGGTCTAACAAATGCATTAAATATCTTGAGCATACTGTGTTAGTTCTTGTGCGAGATAGTGCGGGATATCATACCTAGCATTTTGTTGCCTTTCTTGGCAGCATAGTTACATTGCTTGCGGCTTTTTAAGTCGTTGCTAATGATGAAATCTCTCTCTTAGGTGACGGGAATGAGTTTCTTTCCAGACATTGAATATTCGTGTTTGGGGTTATCAGGACCCATGTGCATAACTTTGCATTTGTCTACATTAAATTTCCTTTGCCTCTTTTCTGACCAATCAACAATTTTGTTCAAGTCCAGTTGGATCTGCTAACACTCTAGTTCAGTTTGCACTTTTCCTCCGATCTTAGTTTCGTCTGCAAACTTGCTAATGTTAGAGATTACGTTGCTATCGAGATCGTTACTGAATATAATAAAGAGAACTGGCCCTAACACGGATCCTTGAGACACGCCGCTTGTAACATTACCCCAAGAAGAGGAAACTCCGTTAGGTACAACTCGCTGCCATCTGTCCGTAAGCCAGCATTTTATCCAGGTGTTAAGCTCGCATCGAATACCAATGCTGTGCAATTTACTAATTAGGCGCTTGTGGGGGTCTTTATCAAAGGCCTTTTGAAAGTGAAGGTAAATGATA
Organism: Gammarus roeselii; assembly: GCA_016164225.1. Lineage (NCBI taxonomy): Eukaryota > Metazoa > Arthropoda > Malacostraca > Amphipoda > Gammaridae > Gammarus > Gammarus roeselii. The sequence continues at coordinate 4,077 of SDVV010042431.1, read as the reverse complement.
TTGATTGGAGATATTCTGTCGAAGATTTCGATTTTATTTCTGAAAAAGAGTAGTAGATTTGTAAGACAAGAACGGTTGTGTCTAAAGTCATGCTGGGAGTCGCCAACAAATTTGTTTGATTCTAAGAATTCCGTTATTTTTATCCGTTATCAAACTTTCCATCAACTTGCCAATGACTGAGGTGAGACTAATTGGACGGTAGTTGCCGGGACACTTTTTGTCCCCTTATATAAAAAGTTGGGGTAACATTGGCCTCTTTCCATTTAGAGGGGCAGGTGCCATTTGTGAGAGATTGGGTGAAAATGTTTGATAAACGTTCGGTGATTTAGTATCTAGTCTCTTATAGAATTCTAGGATGAATTAGGTCTGGACCTGGAAATTTGGTGACTTTCAATTTATCTATATATTTAATAACTTCGGCGAGGGAAAAGTTCACTGTGGTGAGGGCTTCATTTCGTTTTGCCGCTATGATATCCTCAGGATTAGGAATATCCTGATTCTCTAACGTAATACAGAGCAAAAGTATCGATTGAGTAGAACACTCATTTCGGTGTCGTCCGTTTCCAGCTCACTGACATCGTTCTCGAGACGACCTATTACAGATTATGATTTTTTTTGTTCGAAATATAACTAAAAAATTGTTTAGAATTAGTCTTGGCATTGGCAGTAATTTCATTCTCATACTTTTTCTTTTTACGTTTCAGGACCCTCTTTAAATCTCGTCTGCTAATTTTGTGTTAATTTTTTGCTACGTCGTCCTGTGGATGTCTCTGCTTTATTGAATGCTTTGCTTCCTTTCGTGAATTAAGGCGCTGCAATTCTCCTTTCCATTACTTGGGCTGATGGGCTGCTGTTCACCTGTTTTTGAGCGGGATATGCTCATGTTCGATATTTTTAAGTGCAGTCAAGAAATAGTCAAGCGATTGATTGACATCTTGTCTGAGGGTTATATTTGCTGACACCATTTGCAATCAAAATTAGCTAATCTGAAGTTAGTGACTTTTTCGCAGTTTGTTGATGTTTCAAACTCGAGCTCTATCAAAAAATGGATACAGTTGTGGTCACTAGTTCCGAGTGGTTTGCCTACTTCTACGTTCGCGACATGAGAGTCGCTTGCACTAAATAACAGATCAAGAATGTTGCCACCTCTTGTAGGCGTCTTCACCATAGTGGTGTCGAAGGGCTATGAGCAGGGTAGAAGGGATGAGAGTTGAGCTGAGGGGCTTTGCGTTTGGTTGCGAATTAACATTTGTATAAGGGTGGAGGATCTAAACCCGCGAGCACGTATATGTTTACTTACCATTACATGTATGATTGGTTGTAGCCAGTAGTGTGTAAGGCCAAGAATGACCAATTCAATTCATACATTAGAAGGGTCTCTGTTCTTTACAGTTACGTGCATATCCAAAATCACACATCTGTAAAGAAACTTTGCCTTTGTTCGCAGGTTCGGTCAGCGTGGCGAATATGTGCAAGTCGCTGAAAACGAATCGGTGGGGCCCGCTGTCTCTTGACTTAACATCTTTTATTGAGCATGTAAGCGCGTCCAGACCGATGTAACCACCTGCAACTATTTATTTTCACGTTTCTTGCTTTTCTTATCTATGACGAATATAGAGCGTACAGTGGAATTCTGATTTCATTAACATATGGAAATGAATCCTTCCCTCCATCAAGAAGGAAATACCCATGACACCGTTTATGCTTGGCCAGGGCGGTTCTCTTGCCCGACCGATGAAACTAAGTCAGCGGCACCCTTTGTCTCTATTTTCTTCGTTGAGCATGAAAGTGCGTCCAAGCCATCGGACCATTCTGAGGTTTTTGTGTTACCACATGCGACTAATTCTCGTATCGTTTATTGGTGAGTTTAGGCTACAATACATTGTATAGTAAAAGTATGACTTATTAATCATATGGAAATGATTCTGAGAAGGCGGTGAGTTGAGCTGAGGAGATTGGGACTTGGGTTTAAAGGGCCGTGAGTTGTTCTGAGAGGACTATGAGGTGAGCTGTGAATTGCGCAGAGGTCGTGAGTTGGGCTGAGGGGCTGTGAGTTTAGCTAAGGAGTTGAGAGTTGGGCTGTGAGACTGAAAGCTGGGTTAAGCGGCTGAAAGTTGGGCTGAAGGTATGAGAGTCAGGCTGTGGAGCTGGGAATTGATCTTAAGGTTTGTGAGTTAGACTAGGGTTTTTTTTTCAGGCTGAGGGGTGTGAGCTGGGCTGATGGGCTGAGAGCTAGATTAAGAAGCTGCGAATTGGTCTGAGAGGCTGATAGTTGAACTGGTGGTTGGATCGACTGAATTCAACTGCTGAATTTGGCTGCAGAGACTAAGAAGGAGTTTGCTGTGGGCTGAGAGAGGAGTAATTTAGATCATATTTTTTCACGTCCGTGTGGGAATTCAATTTTTGACTATCAGAAACGTAAATGCACACTATGAAAACACGCGTCAAAAGACGGTGCAAAACTGGTCGGATTCTTTTCTACAGCTGCTTGTTAATGTCATTCCTTTTTTATAACATTACTGAGCTTCTTCATTTATCAAAATGTTTTACGTTATGTGTTGTGGCCATGTGCTCATTATCTTACTGATATATTCGTGACATTCATGAATTACACAACTTTTCTCTATACATGTTGTTTGCCATCCAAGTATTCCTACAGAATAAAGAGTTCGATCGCAAGAGCCATCACAGAGGCTTTCCTCTTTTGATAGCCAGTGATTGGGCAAGTTGCAGTATCTAGTTACTTCATTACGTAACTCAGTCCGTCTTCTCTACGGCAGGCCTGGACAAAATACAACGCAAGTGTATCTAGAGAATTACTTTTGTTTGGGGACCAGATTCACTCTCCTGGAAGATGTTACGGGCCCTCAACCTTGACAAACCGCCGAGGCTAGAACGATACGTGGGGTAAACCACACGGAAAACAGGGCAACCATTTGTTTTACGAGGGGTGGGCAGGAGGGGAGGGAAGGGGACGTCAAGCAAGGCTGAAGGAATCTGGAGCCTCTGAATGCGGATGGATCCTACGGACTACTTCATTTAAAGGACATGAATAGAGGCTTGAACTTCTCTAACAAGGAAGGGTTTCAGAAAGCAGAATTTATTTATTCGAGAAGAAAAGTGAGACATACTCCATATGTTTACCTGTATTTAGATCGCATCTAGAATAGTGAAAGTTGTGACGATAAGAGGGATGCGTGAAAAAGAGAGGACGGAAATTGCCCCAAGCCAAGGAACTTGCACCAACACTAACAGAAAGACCTCATACGCCTTATTCACGGCGACATTATGACTCGAAGAAATGTGGAGGAAGAACTGCAAGACGCAATTCTTCTCAATCACTGCAGGAGTCAAACGCAGCACAATCACTGCAGGAGTGAAACGCAGCACAATCACTGCAGGGGTCAAACGCAGCACAATCACTGCAGGAGTCAAACGCAGCACAATCACTGCAGGAGTCAAACGCAGCACAATCACTGCAGAAGTCAAACGCAGCACAATCACTGCAGGAGTCAAACGCAGCACAATCACTGCAGGAGTCAAACGCAGCACAATCACTGCAGGGGTCAAACGCAGCACAATCACTGCAGGAGTCAAACGCAGCACAATCACTGCAGGAATCAAACGCAGCACAGTCACTGCAGGAGTCAAACGCAGCACAATCACTGCAGGGGTCAAACGCAGCACAATCACTGCAAGAGTCAAACGCAGCACAATCACTGCAGGAGTCAAACGCAGCACAATCACTGCAGGAGTCAAACGCAGCACAATCACTGCAGGAGTCAGACGCAGCACAATCACTGCAGGAGTCAAACGCAGTACAATCACAGCAGGGATCAAACGTAGTACACAATCACTGCAGGAGTCAAACCCAGCACAATCACTGCAGGAGTCAAATGCAGTACAATCACTGCAGGGGTCAAACGCAGCACAATCACTGCAGGAGTCAAACGCAGTACAATCACTGCAGGGATCAAACGTAGTACACAATCACTGCAGGAGTCAAACGCAGTACAATCACTGCAGGGATCAAACGTAGTACACAATCACTGCAGGAGTCAAACGCAGTACAATCAC
>SDVV010042429.1:0-10343 GCA_016164225.1 Gammarus roeselii | reverse complement strand
ATTTATGTGGAACAACCCCGTTGAAAGGGGAATCAATGGAGATTGAGTTTTGACCGGTAGGAAACACGATTGTTTTGACAATAGGTCGATCGAACATGTATTCAATCATTTCATTGTTTTTTGTCAGCGCTTTATTATGAGCAAGCAAAGCTGTAGGGGATGGCACAACTTTTTTACACCATAATTTACATGAATCAACTAAATAGATGTATTGTTCATTGTCATGTGTTAGAAGAACGCTACTAGGTTTGGCCAGCTTCAAACATATATTTACGCTGAAATTATCCAATAGATAACTATTGCTACCGGCTACGTCAAAGTTTAGTGGTCCCATCATATGTATACCATGACGTACACTTTCTTGAATCCAAATCTCATTTTCGTTTTGATTAGCAAAATTTGCCGCGACGACGGTATCTGGAATGGGTGTTGCAATGATTTATACATCATATTCAACCCTTTATTATTTAGATCGGAGCTCTTCATGGATGTATAGGCGTTGAGATTATTCAGTAGTCCTGTATATCTGTTTCCTTCACACAGAACACCATTTAGGAATAGAGAGTGACTATGGAACATACGATGAAAAAATCCGTCAACAAGTGTAACATGTGCAGCGGCGGCCAATTCGCTTCCATCTGCATTTCTAACACGGATTTTCACTTCTGCAGTTAACGAGCTTAAGTCAACCATTTCATTATCCGATCCTGGAATATGAAATTCTATAAAGGAATCGGCAATTCTACCATCGTACAGACTACTGTTTGTACTTAGATAGTTTCTTTCAAATTTTGATTCGATACTTGATTCAATTAAATATTTCTTGTTGATGGAGGGGAACATATCAATCACCCCCATCTCATAGTTTTCCGTAGGGGCTTCTAGCCCTATCATAATGAGAAATGATCCACCAAGCATGTTGTCGGTAAAAACCTTCCCCGAAACTACCGGTATTGGTACATGAACACTGGTATTTATTAGTAATTAAACAATGGACGACACGGCTCCATCTTTCTTCCATGAATCTTCTTCGATTTACGATTTTCCTGTGATCTTACCTCTAACCATGGCTTTCTTTATAACATTCTTGAGTGTAGCAACCCCATGTTCCTTTGTTGATTGTCACATATATTTCTGCTCAGAGTAATCGTGTGCCATGTTTCGAGCCATATCGGCAGCTGCAGGCAGTAATGTTCTTCGTAGAAAAGGCAATGTGCGTCTTACAAGACTGGCTATGGTTGAGAAGAAACCGCTACCTCTCTGGTACGATATCGACTTGTGAATCTGTCAATATCATGTAAACTTCCACCGCGTATTTTGTCACGTTTCGCGAATAAAACTTCGTATTGTTTGTACGACGGATATGCATATACCACCTTCATGATTGCTTGATACCAAATGAACTTTTTTATATCAAGCGTTATATTTATAAGGCTCTTGCTTCTTTTAAAATGCAATACGCATAAGCTAGATCCACCCTATTTGAACGGGATATTACCGCCGACACCATCTCGTAGATCGATGGAAATGGTATCAATATGACGACGCTGTATTTTTTTATATTTGACGTGGGTGCGTGTAAATGAATAACAGTTGTTAATAGGAATAACATCATGAACATTGACTTGCTTATCACCCATAAAACTACGTGAAATTATATCGCAGTAAACGTTTATGTAGCGTACATTATCGTTCATAAAGGATATTTTTTCGCTTACGTCACCTTCACCGATATTATATTTACATATCGCTCCACCCATTAAATCAGCCGATCTTTCTCCGACAAAGTACCAATTCACCATGGCTTCAGTATATTTGTGTTGCGACATGTTTTGTAGAATAAAGGCATTGAACTTTATGCGTCGTGTGGTCTTATCATATTCAAATAATTTACCTTCATCTCTAACGATTTGTTTGCTTATCAGACTTTTTTTTAAATCGATTTCTAGCTCGGAGATGTAATCTTCCAATGTATTGCCTGAGATATTCTCGGTATGAATAAACAAAGCTTTTTCATGCCCGATTCGTTCATTTTCAGCATTCAAATAGTCTATGTAGATTACAATGTTATATTGTATATCATACTTTTTTATCCTGAACCAATCATTATAGAATACTTCTACAAGTCCTACGCTCCACTCTCCCTGTAGCTGTATACCTGGATAAATACTGTTTGTAAAACTTGAAGACGTATTGTTTTGATACAATTGGCTACTGACTAGCGATGAGACATAGACGAAAAAGTCGTCCGGTTCCTGCATCCTGCACTGGGTCCTACGTCATACTGACAACAAGCCGCTTGTAGACAACATTATATTCTCTTAATACTAGGACAATCAAACAACTTTTATATTTTTTATATATTTTTGTTTACATACAAGGATTATTTATGAATATTTGGAGGATAAATCTTGTAGACGTGGAGCTGCTTTCATCGCGAGTGTATTCGTTAAAGACGGTCTCACCCGGCTTGCGTCTCTTCCATGTTAAATCCATTTCTTCATCGATTTCATTAGCCAAGGCACATCGCTTCCTTTTTTTAGCGATGGACGGTTTATTTTCAACGGATTTCTTGGAAATGTCCGGGTGCCCATAGGCAAGAGTTGTACATGCGTCGAGATAGTAGCGCTTATTTTCAAATTTACTGAGGCAGTTTTTGATTGTGCGTACAGTTTGGAGTTGGCATGCTTGCGCTCGGATGTTGTGTATTGTCTCAAAGTGTGTGTATGTTTTCTGGGTACGTATATCTCTGTATTGTTCATGTTTAATTTTGGCTTGTGTCTGGTAATTGACCCCTTTAGCAGCCGATTTTGTTGCGTCGGACTCAAGCAACATGCTGTAACACTTGGGTTGTAAGCAGATGATTTCACTCGGGTAGTAATGAGCTGTTTCGCTTTTCAATAGTCCTAGCTGTCCTTTCTTGGATTCACCGAACATGGGGTGATTTTTGGGATAGTTGAAGAAGTCCATGTATTCAGCCAGGGGAGCTTGGCGCATTTACGATTCAATGTCGGCCACGCCTTTGAACTGGACTAGCAACGAGTCAGTGTCCGAGTAGATGAGCGAGACGTTGTCACCGTAGCGTGGTTTCAGTGTGTCATAGAAGAAGCTGTAGACTTTTGCTTATGCTTTTTCAAGCACGAAAAATCCAACTTGGAGTGGATGAACCATTCGGATATTTTTTTGCTTGGGGATCATGATGACTGTTTCGAGACCGATCGCGTAGCAGTTTTTAGGAGCGGGTTGGCAGCGTGTTTTCGGAACTCATTGGGGGTGCACACGACTTTTGCCTCTAGATTTCTGTTGAGCGGGTTGAAAAGCAGTTTACCGTATATACTATTGGATAAAAGTTTGTAGAGGGACTTTTCAAAGAAGTTCGTAGACTCCTGACGTTTCTGGATAGTTTTGAAGATCGGTTCCTGCTTGATGCGAAAAATTCGATGAACCTTGCTGACTTCCAGTCCTTGCCTAATGAGTACTTGGAGAAGTTCCAGGACCACGAGGTAGTCAGTTTGAGGTAGATGGCTAGCAACAAGCTTACGATCTGCTCGTTTTCTGTTTTTGAGGTGTTCTGAGCCAGCTAAGAGAATTTTTGTGGAGGGTGAAACATCGTCCAAGGTAATCTCTTTGTGATGCAGCAGGAGTGGCAGCTCATCTGTTTTTCTTGCAACTGTATCGCTGACTTGGGCATCCACGCACACAATGTACGTATACTCACCAGAACAGTCTGTGTTAACCAAGTCGAATGCTTGAATTTCTTCTTGTGTGAGCTCGAGTATTTCGCCAATGATGAGGGGTTCACTCAAGCACCCACCATAAAGACTGTTAAAGTCCCACATTGCTGCTGAAGACACGGGTAATGTAGGGTCATATTCTTTGCATCGGGGATTGTTTATCTTGGTAAGACCTTTCGTCAACGTCACGAATCCGCCTCGTGTGCTTATGACAATCAAGTGGAGGAGATCGATATCTTTGACCAGCGACAATTTCATCTTTCCTTCGTAGAGGGCGGCCTGCATTGCAAAGCAAGGGGCGCTCACAAAATGGACGGGGTCCAGGGTATAGTCGCGAGTCATGATCTCCCTAAATTTTTGGAAGACCTCGGCCAGCAGCAGCGTGTCGATGAGCAGGTATATGATCATGTAATCACGCAACGTCTTACAGTTTGCTGCCTCCCACATTTCGATCACTTCAGCATAATCAATAATCCCTTCTGCGAAGGGATCTCAGTTTGGTCCAGCACAGAATCCGATGTGGTGGCTTCGTAGCAAAAATGTTGTTTTCGAGTGGCGAGTTCTAGAACCTTGTCACTGTATCCGAGACTTTTGAGATGGGATTTGAGAAGTCTCATGTCATGCCCACTATCTTTAAGATTTTTGGCAAGACTGTCTAAACTTGAGTTGAGGAATGAGAATGAGTCGATGAACTTGACGCCGTACTTGCTCGTGTCATCGTTCAAGGAGACAGAGATACTGAACATTTTATCTGATTGTTTTTGGCAAAACATTTATTTTGAAAAAGTTTTTGCCATCCAATCCTCTCAGTATGAAACGCATGTCATAGGCGGATGCATTGTGAGCAATACAAGGCATGAACCTGAGTTTCTCCGTTATTCTGAAGTTACAATTCAGGCACATTGCCGCCAAGTAGTTTCATGTTATTACCTCTTTATTGGGGCCGAAGACCCTCTCAACGTAATGGTTATGATGACGTACACGTTTTTTACCATTTTCTCCAAAAGCATCTCCGCAGCATTCACATGTTTTGCTTACGCAATATTTTTTCACGTCTTGTTTGGTGAGGACGGGGATGGGGAACAATGGTTGGGTTGACATGTATTAATTATAATCCAGCAACATATTCTAAACAAGATGTGTTTCCATCTCCTCAAGGGGAACTGTTGTCGAATTGACCCCTTTGTGCTTTACAATTTCTCCGTCTTTATCCACAAGAGTATAGCTGTACATACACAACTTGTGTATGTTGACTACATTTTTCCCCTCTTGGGTGGGCTCCAGCACAGATTCACAGTCATAATAACATACAGCAGGGGTTTTCATTGTTACATGAATGGCTGAGAATTGGTACATTTCCCCTTCTTCAGGCATACCGATGATTTGCAAGCCTGTACTGGACGAACATAATTTTACGTGACCGTCTTTTTTGCTTTCGTGCATGCCCTGCATGCAGAACGACCAAAAAAATGTACTGCTACATCTTGCATGTCTGAATGTTTTCATAAATGTAGTGAAACATGGTATGAGGGCGACATGATTAGCAGCTAAGATTTGCACAAGGTGGATCGTGCGCTCCTCACTGGCCTCTAAACTGACTCTGTATACACTAACCAGCCTATAACCTTCTTTCTCTTTAGTGAGCTGATACAGTCTAATGTTGACATCACAATCTCTGTCTATGTTTGGTAAATCTTCTAGAGTCACAGGTGTATACATGGGAAGATTTGGGAAGGTGAAATATGTGTTTTTGTATGGGATGTATGTATCACATGATTGTCGTTTAAAATTTGAGAGACATGTATTTTCAGGTAAATGGAAATGGGCTATCACGCTTGTCAGGACACAATTATTGTTTGTTGTCTTGATGTTGACAATATGGAACCGGCCTGGACAATTTTTGGGCCAAGGAACATAACTACCCAGTCTTTTTGATCCTTTAGCTCCTGTCTTGTAGAATTTAAGGTCAACAGCGGTGACTGTATTAATGCTCCAGTCACTACCTTCTAGCTCCTGTTCGTTTAATTTATTTTATAAATCTATCCCGAGATCTTCAATAAATTCACTTAAATCGACTGTTTGTGTTAGCTGGATCGCATCTGTGTTTAATACCAATCCTTCTCTTTTATAGATGCTTCCTCCATGGATTTCCCCATTTTAACCCTCGCGGTGCACTGGAGTCTCTGGAATGTTCCTAATTTTGATTCAATGGGATTCACTAATTCCTTGCATCCTAATGTTATCAAGGATGATATGTTGACGTAATCAGTGATTGGGATAAATGTTTATGTTACGGAATGCTGGTCCAAAATACCTTCAGAGGATGATGGGTGAAATATAGCCACTCCCGACTCGACAGTTGACGCCTCAACAGTAGACTGAGCGACGGATGGTTCAACAGTAGCCTGAACTCCGGGTAGATCCGGAGCAGTTGACTGAACTCGGCGTTGTTCCGGATTGATTGCTGAAGCGCGTTGCGGGCTTGCGCTAGGCTTCGAGGGTTTGCGGTCATTGTGACTCTGGGGTTTGCGGACATTGCGACGCTAGGGATACTCCCTGCATCTACCATATCGTTTTGATTCATCCTACTAGAATAAAAACACTTCATTAACAACACATTAAAAAAAATACACAATCAAAGTTACAGAAAAAAAAACTTACATCTCGAGTGAAAATATGTCCAACAAGATCAACCCTGCAATGTCGAATAGCAAAAGACATTTTAAAATTACTTATATTTTGCGAGGAAGGTGTGACGTAGACGAGATCAAGAGCACAAATAAATGTCTGGGTTGCATCACACGCTCTTTTATACATTGGTGGGGGTAACGCTGAGGTGTTAGATGCATTACCGATAATGACGATCGAAGCTGAAAATTTTGTGTCAACGACTCCATTTAATGTTTTTGAATATGTCTTCTTATCAAATTTATCGCTTGGAGACATTAAATCAAAATGTCTTAATATCTAGCTTCCCCGGTCAAGAGGAAATCGTATTCAATCATATGAGCAAGGAAGACTTCCTATGGTGAAGATGTAATATACACTAACCTTTGTATATGCCCGATATTGTAAAAGGATCTTGATGGATGATAAGCTCGAGTCTGTTGCGCGTATGCTTGACTCTGCCATGGTGGGCTTTGCTGTCGAGGTTGCGACCAGTGAGGCAGCGGATGAAGCTGGTAGTTCGGGTTTCTAGGCATCGGATCACCCTGATAGTTTGGGCAATGACTGGCCAGCGGATACGCTGGAAGAAGCTGCGTCGGTCTGCACGTGGGAAAAATGTATATATATTAGAAAATATATATAATATATAACATGGAAAAATGATTACAGGAATCAAAAATATCTATCGACATTTTTCCACATACCTTTTCATTCCTCAAGTTCCGGATTGATCTGGTTCACCTGCGCTCGAGTTGTTCCCATGATCTGTTGAGAAATGATAATAGATCAAATCAGTTGCTGGAAAAATATATGGGGAGAATAATGTCATTTGCAGGAAGAAACATACGCGAACAATATTGAATAATGTCAATTGCTGGAAAAAAATTAATACGGGAACAATATTGATAAATGTCAAACATAATGGCATATCAACATTACCTGGTGATGCAGAATGGGTCCTTTACTTAAGCATGTCCTTGATGGAATACATCTGCAAAGAGAAAAAAATATATAAATTAAAGACTCATTGAATAATGTATATAAATTAAAGGTTCATTGAAAAAAAAGTTAGTTGCCGATTGCCTGTTGGGGAGAATAGAGACTGTTAGGTTTGCGGACATCGACCTCTTCGCCAAACCCGCACGTTTGTTTGTGAGCGGGTTCTCCTCCAGCGGGAAGAGCGTCCTTGTAGGAAAAATAATTAGTAAACATATTGATAGTTTCGATGAGGTCGTCGTTTCAGGATCAGAGCACTTTCCTGTAAGGAAACATGAAGAAATAAAAATTCATACAGGACCACTCGCATTCGATCCATTAGCGAAGAAAACTACATGTAAACTACTTGTTGTCTACGATGACTTTATGATAGAGTCAGCGTATCTACGTATTATTGCATCTGTGTTTGGTCGGGGCAGGCATGCAAATATCAGTGCGATATATTTAAACCAATAACTCTTCCACACAAATCCATTCCCTCGCACAATATCTTTGAATACCACACATTTACATTATCCTGCGCATGCGCGATATCAATCAATTACATTATTTCGGGAAAACATTTCATGCAAAAGATAAGATTAAATCGTTCATCTCGTTTTACAAGCTACATGTGGAACAAAAAACATACGGTCATATCATGGTTGATTTCACAAAACCAAGTACTTCAAAACTTTTGATTAGGTATCAAATTGCTGGACATGAATTGGAACAAGTGTTGCCAGTATAAAATATAATGTACGCCCGATTTGAGATTTGTAGTGAATTAGAATGGAGAGTGTTTACTACAATCCGGAGGCTGTTGGGTCGTACTCTAGCGTGAAGGGTCTACATCAAAGCTATACGAATATATGTCCGTCTACAACAAGACGTGATGTTGAAAAAATTCTACAATCACACGATTTAAACAAGCACCCTTGAAATTTAGCAGACGTATGTTTACAGCTGCGCGTCCTGGATCAATTCTCTGTGCAGATATTGCCTATGTGAGAGAATACGCATCTAAAAATTATGGTATTAGATATTTATTATTCGTCATTGATATATACAGTAAATATCTGTGTGTACAACCCTTGAAAGCTATTACATTTAAAAATGTAATTGCAGCATTTGACAAAATATTCAATGAACTAGTATGGCCATCAACTCGGATTTGTTCAGATCAGGGCAGTGAATTTACAAATAGAAACATCAGAGCATGTTTTGCTAGCAAAAACATATTCATTTATTACACATACAATAAGATTATCAAAGCTTCCCCAGCAGAACGCGTTATACGTACTATAAAACTTAAATTGGTAAAATATATACATGCAAAAAAGACTGAACGCTATATAAATGATTTGCAAGCACTTGTAATGACATACAATATGACACCACATTCATCAATAATGGGTCGGACCCCATTTGACGTTTACAGTACTGGAAAAATTATTATGGATTTTTGAGGTAATCGGTATTTATACATAAAAAGGTAAAATAAACACAATTTATGTTATGCTATAAGATTTGGGAGCATACGTACGCTTACAGTGCAGTGATCCCACACTCAAGACATTTAGGCGAGGACACGAACCAAAGTTCTTGAATGAAGTGCTTCGTATTTTGCGTGTTAATCAAAAACATTACCCTCCGACCTATGAAATAACGCCACTCGATACTGATGAACCCATCAAAGGTTTTGCCTATAGGCAGGATCTAGTACAGTGTGACAAACCTTTTATTTATGCTATCAAGGTATTGAAGACCCGAATTAAACGAGGAAGAAAGCAAATCTACGTGATATATACGAATTATCCAGACAGCAAACCTATGTGGATTAATGAAGGAAATGTTGTGTCGTGATGTGTGATAAACGTACTTTGAAACTAAAATTGAATTTGTATAATAAAAAAAAAAAAAATCATCCGAACGTAGTCAACTGGTCAAACATTTAAGTGATAAGGAAGTTAAGATTATCTGCGAGATATTTAGAAATATAGAGAACGGAAAATTGGTCTGTGATAAACAAACCAAGTCACGGATAAATAAATTCAATTCTATAATAAAACAGTTAGGAAGTAAATCGTCTGGCAGTAAATCTTACGAGGCCAAAAGGAAAACATTATCAACCGTGCGTGGAGGGTTTCTGTTAAATTTACTATTACCTGCAGCAGTCATTTTTTTGACAAAAATAATTCATGGATGAACCGATATATTACCTTGTTCCAAAACCCAAGATGGATAAGCTTACAACAACAATCCATATTGGCGGAACACCCATATCTATCACACAAGGACCAGAAATAGCAGAACATAGCAATACGTATCACAGTCAAAGATTTAGTAGGCTTGGAGACGAAATGCTAGATTTGAATACATCGCCTGAAATATCACTAAAATTATTTAATTTTACTAACGGACTGTATCGCAGTAGCATATCTACAGATCCCACACATGAAGCGATCAAACAAAATGAGTCACAAAATAGCGATAATGTTGCAGTAATATATTCAGCCACATTACCTCCCGTTGCTAAGACACTATCCCCAGGATTGCTCCACTATCTTAAAACTAACTCACCACTTATATTTGAATCGACGGGTGTCCAAAGCCGTGTTCATGTAATTGATTTATTAAGAAGTTTATTGGTAAATAAGACAGTAATAACTCCAGACGCCAATGCAATCATTCAGACATTCCTGGATAAAATGCCGAAGTCGTTCTATAAAAATAAAATATTGAAAATTGAAGAGAAGGAGGATGAGACAGATGCATTTTGGGATACGTTATAGTATACGATATCACCAATATAACAATGAAGCACTGGTATACGATCACTGAACAAAAATCACAGCACAACCTAACACGCAAAATTACAAGATGAAACACGTTTCCCCGGTCGTATCAGTTGTGAGACCTATCAACCAACATGTATGACCATGTGATAAATCATTACTGACGGGG
>SDVV010042428.1:0-10343 GCA_016164225.1 Gammarus roeselii | reverse complement strand
TGTGTTTGGTTCTGCGGCGAAGACTTCTGCTTTCTGTTCAGAGAGGCCGGTCACTTGGCTCAGCAGGTTTAGTATTTCATGGACATTCTTGGTCAACTTGTCGATGCGGCCGTCTCTCCGGTCGTCGTCCGCCGAGGTGGTGCTGGTCATCTTGGCGAGGCTGATGTTCTTGGCAGATGGAATCTTGGTCTCCGGTGTTCTGGAGGGGATGCTGGTCCCTCCCGAATGGAGTTTCTTCCGACTCCCCATCGGCCCCTTGGTTCACGCTATGGGCCAGGGAGTTAACTTAAGAGGCCTCTTGACCGGCTTTACCGAGTTTACTTTAATTTAGATTAATATAGATAATGCAAGCAAACGTGCGGTTTAAGGTCCCAGCACAAACTAGGGACCAGCCTGTACAGTTATTATGTGGCTCGGCAGCGTTAAGACACAAATTCCAGGACGATGTGGAGGGCCTTCCCGAAGACATTTCAGAGCGCGACCTTGTCATACATCTAAATGAAAAATTCCTAAGTGCAGCTGCCGCATACATTCCCCAATATTACCTCTCAACCTTTTTCCCGAAACCTTGGCTGTGCCCGGAGGTACAAGAAGCAATGGACCAGCGTGAAAGGATGTAGGGGCCCTCCGCCGCGCACGTTCCCCCAGGAACCGAGTAGCCTGGAAAAAGGAAACTGCCTTGTTCCGCAAACTTGACGTTGAGAAGAAGCGAGAAAGCTGGACCCAATTAGTTAACACACACAATCAATCGAAACACCCCTCTTTCCCATATGTGGGGAAAAATCTGACGTATCCAAGGTCGCCCCGTGCGACCCATACACATTCTGTCGGACGGAAACAGTGTCTATTCTTGTTACGCGGACATCGCGGATAAACTAGCTCAGACTTTCAGCCAAATATCACAATCAACAAATTTTACGGCTTCTTTCCAACGGGAAAAGATCCTGTAAGAAAGTGAGCATATCGACTTCACTTCCGTTCATGAAGAATTCTACAACAAACTTTTCTCCCTCCATGAACTACAATATGCTATCGACCACGCTCGTGAAACCTCACCCGGGCCGGACCGAGTGCACATCAACATGATCAAACACCTTCCTGACAACGCTCTCCAGCGCCTACTAAATGTGTTGAATACGACGTATTCAAATTCATTCTTTCCCAATCAATGGCGGGAATCCGTAATTATCCCGATACCCAAACCCGGAAAATGTTACAGTGACCCACATAACTATCGTCCCATGTAAGACTATGGAAAGAATGATAAACTCACGCCTAGTAGACTCTTTTGAAATGTATGCAGGCCTTAACAACATCCAATGCGGTGGCCTTAAGCGCCACTCCACAACGGACCACCTCGTGCGACTAGAATCAGACATTAGACAGGCCTTCGTCCGAAGAGAACATGTGGTTTCCATATTTTTCGACGTTGAATAAGCATACGACACTACGTGGAAATACGGGACCATGAAGGATCTCCACCGTAAAGGTTTGAGAGGTCGCCTATCACGTTTCATCCACCAATTCCACAAAACCGCACCTTCAGGGTCAAGGTTGGCAACACACAGTCTTTGTCATATCCGCAAGAAATGGGCGTCCCCCCAGAGAAGCGTCCTCAGTGTCACTCTTTTTATCCTCAAAGCGATCAGTTAGCCAACATTCTTCCCCAAGACGGAAGACTGCTCCCATCACTAGACGTGGACGACCTACAAATAGGCTTCAGACATCCTAACCTCATAACAATTCAACATGAACTCCAGAAGTGCCTAAATCTATTCGGGAACTAGGCTTCCCTAAACGGATTCCGATTCTCACCCTCTAGAACTAAAAGCATGCACTTAACCCCTTGTGCCCGGTTTACACTTGAAGCCAGCCCTAACGCTGCGCAACACCCCTCTAGTATACGAAGAAACGATAAAATTCCTGGGTCTTGTGTTAACACACACCCTAAACTCACGTGATGACCCCACATTGCAGCCCTGGCGACTCGATGCAAAAGGTCGACGGAACTTATCCAATCGGTAACATTCCTGAAGTTCGGTGCCGACATGGACACCGGAATGACGTTGTTCAGAACAATAACACGATCGCGCATGGACTACGGAGCCGTTGTCTATGGTTCAGCAGCCCAAACTACTCTCGACCCCCTTTCGACCATCGCAAACAATGCTATGTGTATCACAACAAGCGCGTTCCGCTCCACCCCAATCGAATCACTTGACGTGCTCGCTAACGAGCTTCCACTTCCGCTCCGGCGAGACAAACTTTTGCCACAATACTATTTTAAGACTAGAAGTCTTATCACCAACCCGGCAATCGGCCACATCAACATAACCGATAAGCGCGTTTTGCGGCTAAGAAGAACATATGCCAACCGTTCTATCTTCGTGTGGACAACCTGCTGATCTCGCTGAACATCAATCGTAAAGCTATTAAGCCTTCATTCTCCTACCGAATTCTTCAAATTAACACACCAACATGGATGATCAACCCACCACCGGTCAACCTAGACCGGCAGGTGTATCCTAAAGCAACTACTCCAACCAACGCGTACCGGCAGGAATTCCTAAGACTACTTGAGGAAGAATATTTAGAGCACCGCCATATATACACCGACGGCTCCAAAACCGCGGACGGAGTAGGAGCCGCCGCTATTATCAACTCCGATACAACATCCCGATGAGATGAAATGTGGCAACAGAGTGGACAAAAAAATGGTTTCAGTCAAACCCTCAGTCGGAGAATGCGAAACTAAGTTCACCAACAGAAAAGGCCAAGTGTTCATCAACCGCTTGTGCACGGGACACACATGGATAACTCACAACCACCTGATGGATGTCGACCTAGGACTAAACACGCCACCTTGCCCCTGTTGCCACCAAGTGGTTATCAGCGTGAAACACTTACTGACGAATTGCAATGCACTCGCGGCAGCCCAACGAGCGTTCATGTAACGCCCGTGCAACCTACAAAGCCTACTCACAGATCCAAACACCGGACTATACGAAGCTGTCTATATCCCAAACACCTGTGCAAGTGAGGTGGTCTCTCCACCCACAGAGATAACAATACATTTACGAAGATACGCGTTAACTCTTAACTCTCTTGCACGCGCTAGTACGCGAACATGCCACAATTGAAATATGTACCGACTGCATCTTGACAAGACTAATATTTTCGCATGCAAGCCGTGCGAACTTACCTGAATCAATGACTGTTGCGCCCTAAGTGGGAGCCTATTATGACTCACGTTGAGGCTGCGGTGGAAATGAGGCTCAAATCAAATCAACCCTTTGGCGCTGAAAGGTCCTGCCAAGAGATGCCGCAACACACGTTTCGAACCAGGAGTGAAGTCCGAGATCAGAGTCAGCAGCGGGGACCGACAGTCAACTAGTTTATCCCTGCTGCGTTATAATAGCCATGCACCCAACTCCCACGACCACCCCTTTTCTTAACGAGACGCCGAGAGCGGCAAAGCGCATCAGAACAGCATCAAAACCCATCCATTCACAACCATTATTCACTCACGCCTATCCAATGCAGGCTTTCTCGCTACCTCCACACTTATATCTCTTCTCCTGACACCTGCTCCACGCTATCTAGCCTTCCACTGTTGTCTACCTCTTGGCCTACGTCCACTCACCTACACTTTTATCACCCTTTCCACTATTCTCCCATCATCCATCCTACCCTTCAAGTCTTTCACTATCCCCGTTTTAATTCTACAACGTCGCTATTGTTGCTATCTCTCGACGTTACATTTATTTCACGTATTTAGATCTTAATCTAAGAACTTATTAGATTGCTACCCATTCTCTGTGTTCCAGATCTTTTTCAAGTATGTCGTCTCCATTTACACTCGCCACCGTTCAGGTAAAACTCGTGTGATTGTTTCCGCGGTCTTCCGCTCTTCGTTGAAGCAAAAATCAGCAGTAGGTTCTTGAAATCACATTGTTTTCGTCATGTATTATTCGACTTGGCTGGTTTGTACATCTAAACTTTGCTTTTTGGAAAATTCTGCCAAATGAATTGTCTTCAGAATTGTTTGTTGGAGGACGATTTTTTTTCTTCTAAAACCTCCTTCATAAATAAATTGGCTTATGCAGATGTATTAAAACATTTGCTTATGCTGGTGTATTAACTATTAACCTTGCCACGTTTGTCTTTCTCTTCCCAGGACCATAAAGACGACTCGTCTTGGGTTTTGTCAGAAGGGATCCCAACCAAATTAAGTGAAACTCCAATGAAGGAATTAGGTTCGTAAAATTGTTCATGTAAATTTTGACACCTAGCACTACTCTAGTTGTTACGTAGATTGCTATTTTGACGATATTTCTTGGTAATTTCTAACCCCCACTTGGCATCTGTTAGGTTCACGGGTCGCACAGAGTCACGGCCCAACAGGAGGGTGAACACCCTTATTTTTCTTCAGACTCCCATCTTATTCACCCTTCACTATCTCTCCTTTACCTGTTTTGTTTAATTTTATCTACCTCATTTGCATCTTATAAGTTAAGTTCAAATTTTCTTAAACTTGTCTCAGACTCCTTCTTAACAACTCTCCAATAGTCGTTGCACACAAACATACACACACGCACGCACACACACGCATACTCAAACAAACATACACATGCCGGTTCTAACTATTCTCCTTTTGGGTGGTAAACAACAACCAATTTGCGCTCTTTCTTTCATGCAACCTTTTTCTACGACAATTCCTTCTTCTTTCCATTCTTGCTGTTCTCATGCGTGAAATTTCTTACACCAAGTGTAGATCTCATGCATGGGATCCCCGTTTTCTTTCTCGTCCTACTTCTCCCCCTCAGCAGGTGTTGGAGCGCGTATCCCGGCACCTTGGACTACTGCGGATCTTTGGGGCTCTGAAGCAGGGTAGGTAGTGTGTTAATCCTCCTTACTGCCATCCAAGGAGTGCTGGGACCATATGGCCTCAGCACCTTAGGAGTTCCTGTTCCTCCTGTGGCACCCGTACATACCATAGACGTTCACCGCGTAGAGGACTTTGACTTTGCGCAGTTGTAAACCTAACTCAAACATGATAGAAAATAAACAAAGACTAACTTGATGCAGCACTGTTGCTGTTTTGACATTCGGCGCCAGAAGGACGATGGTTCTAGTGCGCTAGAAAGCCTCGTCACTCTAATCTAGTAATTTCTCAAAGTTTAGTATCCATTGGACGTGATTATTTTTGTTGCAGGTACTGGGAATGATCCAGTAACATGACCCTCCGTCCCCAATAGATTCTGCGATGGATGGTATATTGGGTGCAACCTTGTACATGATAACTGCCAATTATATGTACATGTCGTGTCTTCTGATGTTACCTTCGAAACCAGTCCTTGCTCGTGGGAAGAAATGCACTAGCATGGAAACTTGTTTTCCATTGGGCCGCTGAATCATGAGAGAGCAGCTCGAATAATTTTGAGTGATGATGCGATGGAAACAAAATTTGATGTTCAGATATAACTTACTAATATTGTGATGAGGATCGTGAACACCTCAATATTGGACACGAGATGGGTGTCGACCATTGACTCGACAATGAAGACTTCCCTTGTGTTGACTGCCATCGTGAGGTGCTTACAGGCGTCTGTTCGCCTATTTTTGCTTTGCTTTCAATGATTTAAATACTGTGTTTGTTTCGAATTGTCTAGGACGAGGGCTACGGAATGATCATAGGTTTTTAGCAAATATTCGTACGCAATCGTCTTGAAAAGCATTCCAGTCCATGAAAATTTCGAATTGGAAAACGTGTAGGTTTAAAGGTGGCCAACAAATCTATGACTTATAGTGTGTACTTTGTTCAGCGCGTCTGGAGGAACAAAATGAAAAGATGGTGTAGTAACATTCACGTATAGTTTATTTGCTTGTTTTCCCTACACTCGACGCATTGTAATCATACACACGGTAAAGAGGTGGAATAAAACCATGGTTCTATCTTTCCTTTAGAGTCGTTTCCTTGATATCCATTAATTTCGTCATCGTGAGAGCCACCACCTGAATATAGGTCTCATGCAAGGGATTTACTTCTGATCTCTTATGACATCGACGCTTAAGCGCTATTAACGCACACCCTCAACTGAACTACATTGCATCCATGGAAGCCTGTCACCTGCTACTAAGAGACTTGGCATCACAACACCCTTTTCACTCATTACACAGGGACATTGCATCAGAACTACTAAAATTCTTCTCCAAAAATGAGTTCTCAGAGCAGGCATGTTAATCCGTGTTTGTTCTTGATAGGCGTTGGAATGACGAAGCTTTCCTTGCATTGACCAAATTCCCGTTTGTCACTTTAATTCAATGTTGAGAGTTAAGTTTGCAAACGCATTATTTCAAATTACAAACAAGATACAATTGGCGTTAGAATTTCTCTAATGAAGGAAATTTATTTAGAAACACTTCGTTAAAATTCCTCTAATAAAGGAAATTTATTTACAAACATTGTATCTAGTATTTTATCTGGTTATCTAACCAATGAACGTTACTACACCATTTTTTCATTTTGTTCCTCCAGATGCGCTGAATGAAGTACACTGTAAAATTTAACTTTTTCCATATTGAATTTCGCTCTCACTTGTTGATATTATTTGTTTTCGGCCAGAGACCCATCGAGGTAATGATGCGCCCCACGTGGGAGCTTTCTAGGGCTTATTCCCTTCATATATACAGGTCAGACATAGAGCCCTTGATATCATCATTTCCCTGTAACGTGACTTCCATACGAGAGAAGGTCCAAGCACTGTTCTGGTGGAGGTGTGGCGCTCGTTTCTTTCCGCCGCCTTTTTCGAAGACTCGCTCTCCGATCTTCCATTGGTACTGTTCTCATGCGTAACATTCCGTGTGCTGAACGTAGATCTCGTGTATGCGATCTCCGTTTGCAACCTCTTACTGATTTCGGCGTTAAGGAATCCTGTTAAAATCGATCAGAGATGATAGGAACCCTGTTTATCGACCAGAGATGATGGGAACCCTGTCTCTCGACCAGAGATGATGGGAACCCTGTTTATCGACCAGAGATGATGGGAACCCTGTCTCTCGACCAGAGATGATGGGAACCCTGTTTATCGACCAGAGATGATGGGAACCCTGTCTCTCGACCAGAGATGATAGGAACCCTGTTTATCGACCAGAGATGATGGGAACCCTGTCTCTCGACCAGAGATGATGGGAACCCTGTTTATCGACCAGAGATGATGGGAACCCTGTCTCTCGACCAGAGATGATGGGAACCCTGTCTATCGAACAGAGATGATGGGAACCCTGTCTATCGAACCACCACGCTCCTCTGTA
This sequence comes from Gammarus roeselii, assembly GCA_016164225.1. Taxonomy (NCBI): domain Eukaryota; kingdom Metazoa; phylum Arthropoda; class Malacostraca; order Amphipoda; family Gammaridae; genus Gammarus; species Gammarus roeselii. Next base: position 3,029 of record SDVV010042428.1, on the reverse strand, counting down.
CGTTCATTTTTTTCATGTGAATCATGTTGGCATTTGGTTCGTTTAATTTTGATGTTCTGTGTTGTACCTAGAGGGAGACCGAAGTTTGGATGGATGGATGGTGTGAAACAGGCGTTAGGAAGGAGAGACCTGAGTGTGGAGGTAGCGAGAAACCGTGCACTGGATAGGCCTGAGTGGAGAACGATTGTGAACAGATGAGTTTTGACGCTGCCCTGATATGCGTTCCCGCCCTAGGTACATCGTTGAGAGACCGGATAGTTGTGAGCGGCGGGTGGGGGGGTCGGGGGGGGGGCGGTCATCATGACGCGGCAAAGGTAAACCAGTCACACTGTCGTGCCCTGCTGCCGACAGTGACCTCGAACTGCACTCATGACTCGGATGGTGTGTTGCGGGGTTCCCGGCCGGACCCTTTTGCGCAAAAGGGCTAAGGTGTGAGAGGGTGAGGTGCGCCTTGCCGTCGGCTCCCCCTTCTTGCAGGGGGATTTCGACCTAGTGTCAGTATCTGTGTTGTACAAAATTTCGAGAGAGAATCTAGTGACATTTTGAAACGGCTTCCGCCTAATTTGACTCGGAGTGAGTCGAAAATTGCGCACCGGGCAATTCAACGTGTGATAATGGACTCCTTGATGTGACATTTGTCTCATGTTGTAAAATTATTGCATTTTCCAAGCGTTACTGTCAACGTAATGTTTGTGGCTATTGCCGGTAAATCTACCTCATGTCGTCATACAACTGTTAAAGTGTTTTTTATTCCATCACTGCAATCTATGTCATTTGATGGAATGAAAAATCCGTTGACTGTAACGTGCCTCACGCTGGAAGCTCGCTCGCGTACGAAAATTCCCAAGGATCGGCCGGGTAGGCCGATCTTCAGCATTTCTTCCAAGTGAAAACTGTCTACCTGCTCTCATCGTCAAGAAATGTTTGTAGACAATTATTTTGCTTCAACTATATATCAACGGATGTTGCGTATTTCAGTCTTTGATCATAGGTGCGCATCTTTATAACATTTACTGTAGACGGAACATTCTTACCAAGCTTGCGAGCCGATCAATAACCCTAGTTTTGGGGAGGAGTATATCATAGCCCAGCTTCAACGTTCGGAGCCATGGAATGTGGTCAATTGCGATCAGGGAGAGAACCGAACAGTGCCAGTCTTACCATTAGAATGTATCTGCGTTGTTATTGCTTGAAAAATAAGCATGTGTATATATATTTGCTCTGTACATATTTGCTGTTTATTTTAATTGTCTTTTTATCAATAAAAGCATTGCAAATTGAACGTATTTTTCTCCCTACTGCTCATGCACTCACTTTGTGTAGAAGTTGTCAAACGAATCATCAAAATGGCGGGAGTCTGATACAGTTGTGTAATCAACTCCCGTACACCGTCCCTATGGAACTACATGTGGCAACGAGGCAGACAGAAAATGCTTCCTGTCAAACCCTTCGTTGGAGAACGGAAAACAAAGTTTTCCAGCCGGGACCATATATTCATACACCGCCATCCCATTTGACCTTTGGGGTGGATGGATGATTAATTTTTCAGATCATTAACGCTCATTTTATTATTTTATTATTTCTTCTTTCATGGGCTCTATTATTTATCTCTGCCCTATTTCCATGATGATACATTTTGCATTATTTGTTATTTATAGAGGTTGGTTGAGACTAGGTGTCCTCCTCGTGGGACCCCCGGGACTCGAGGGACCTGTGGTTTTGGGAACCCGGGGCACTTGGAAGACCAGGAGGATTTGGGGGGACCCACTTGGACTCTTCTTGGGCCCTTCGGTATACCCCTGAGACCCTTTAGGACTCGCTTCATAAACTGGGACCCTCTTGAGGTTCCCAGAAATCGCTTGTTCCCGTGCCGTTTACTAACTGGTGTTGCAGAGCACCCCCGATATAGCACAGATTGATCCCTAGTTTGTGCTGGGACCTTAAACCGCACGTTTGCTTTGATTTTATATTGGTGGTCGTGTAACGTTAACAGTTGAGTTACTATAGCCAGTTAAAAGGCCTGCAAGAGTGAGCCCCTTGGCCTCTGGCGCGAACCAGGGGGCCGATGCGGAATAGAAAGAAATTTTATTTAGGAAGAACCAGCATCCCCTCCAGAGCACCGAAGACCAAAATTCCAACGGTCAAGAACATCAGCCTCACCAAGATGATCAGCACCACCTCGGCGGAAGACGACCGGAGGTACGGCCGCATCGATGAGTTGACCAAGAACGTCCAGGAAATATTGAATCTGCTAAGCCAAGCGACCGGCCTCTCTGACCAGGAAGCAAAGTTTTCGCCCCGGAGCCTAGCACAATTGACGACCGTCTAACGAGACTCGAGGGTCATGTCAAGACCATTTTCCTCCATGTCCACGAACTAGTAAAAAACAAACCAACTAAAAAACCCGCAACTTACATAAGTACCTCCTCCTTTACGTCTGACGACAACTTCGACAACTCTTCACCCCACAAAAACCCCACCGTAGCTCCAAGGGCTGCAAGGAGGAAGCAATACACGAAATTCAATGAACACAACTTGTTCAACAATAGTCCTACCTTTCCAGAACACCTGAAGATCACGTTCGACGCCAATGACAGACCGGATAATTGTCCATACGCTCTGCAATAAGAGCTGGGCTCTTTCACTGGCGACCCAGTCCTGAGCGTCACCACCAGCGGCGACGAATGCTTTGCCATCAGAATAGACACAAAACTTCAAAGTGACACGATTCTCTCCAAAAACAGACTCTGTGGAAAGCCATGCAAAATAGTACCACACCCGACTTTCTCTACAAGTTCGGGTCTGATCTACGTTGAGGATATCCAGAAGAGGAAATCGAGGAGTACATCACTGGACTCGTTCAATACGAGGACTGCGTTGTCGAAGCAAAGGTTGCACCGAAGATCACACCAAGAAGAGAGACTACCACAGCCCTAATACTAAAATTCAACTGCCCTACTCCACCAAAATATCTGGACATTCCCTTCTGCGCCACCAAAACCAGGGTTACACCATTTGAAAGACGTCCG
>SDVV010042427.1:0-10343 GCA_016164225.1 Gammarus roeselii | reverse complement strand
CGGCCGATTACTTCTGAGTGTCTGCGCTCATTAATCAGTGACCATTTGTCGGACAATTATCTGAGCCCACTACCGGCCGATTACTTCTGAGTGTCTGCGCTCATTAATCAGTGACCATTTGTCGGACAATTATCTGAGCCCACTACCGGCCGATTACTTCTGAGTGTCTGCGCTCATTAATCAGTGACCATTTGTCGGACATTTATCTGAGCCCACTACCGGCCGATTACTTCACATAAACAGCCAAAAGATATCCAACAATTAAACAACGCGATATGGTAAGGAAGTCCATTCGTCCAATTAATCTGGTAAGTGACACATTATAATCCAGTGGTGACATAGTGAAGGGTCAGGGCGGGACAGTCAACTAATAATCCAGTGGTGACATAGTGAAGGGTCAGGGCGGGACAGTCAACTAATAATCCAGTGGTGACATAGTGAAGGGTCAGTGCGGGACAGTCAACTAATAATCCAGTGGTGACATAGTGAAGGGTCAGGGCGGGACAGTCAACTAATAATCCAGTGGTGACATAGTGAAGGGTCAGGGCGGGACAGTCAACTAATAATCCAGTGGTGACATAGTGAAGGGTCAGGGCGGGACAGTCAACTAGCGTCGTAAATGCGTTGAAAGAGTTCACCAGGGAAGGGGATAAGAGAGCTCTCAAACCCAACTGATCTTGAGCACATTAACCCAACAGCAAGTCATTATTGTGTCTTGAAGTATTGTGACTGGGGCTGATCAGCGCTTTCACCAGACCACGACGCGAATCTCAATCGATATCATATATCATGATTGCCAAGAGCTTTCGATTAAACCCTTCACGCACGTCCCGTTAGTAAATTGCATAGCATCGGTATTCAAGGCGCGCTATATAACTGGATAAAATGCCGTCTCACGAATAGACGACCGCAAGTCCTACCTAGCAGTGCCTCCTCCCCGTGGGGCGATGTAAGAAGCGGCGTGCCATAAGGATGTGTTTTAGGCTCAGTAATCAATTTGTCGTCATCAGTAACGATTCAAAAAGTAGCAACTATGCAGCAAAAAAAAATAAACAGCTATTTAGCATATCTCGTAGAATGGCAGATACAGTATGCTTAAGTTGTACAATGCATTGGTTAGAATGCGTCCTGAGTAATGTCAAATAACGGTAGCCATGTCTCAGAAAAAAAAATTAAATTGAAGAAGGTTTAACGTAGAGGTGCCAAACTTATCCCCCTCGCTGCGCAAGCAATCATACTAGTCAGACTTGGCGAACTCAACCTTTGTCCGCCATAGCAGCGTCGAGTTAGAGGGTACTTGATCGAAGTGTGAAAGATGATGAAGGGAAAGAAGAACGTCGACCAAACGAGCCTCATCACTCTAGATACAAACGGAGGGACCAAATCGTTAGTAAGCGCCTCCCATTCGATATAACGCGTAACTTCTTCACAAATAGATTTGTCGAAGGATGAAACAAACTTCCAAGGGAAGTTGCAAACAGGAAAACAATCCTCACGTTTAAGTCACGGCTCGACAAATTCGACCTGAATGGCAGCATCTTAACTTCCCGCAATAGCACATTGCAGAAACAGTGCCCGGGGTTATCACCAAGCATGTTCAATGTAAAATAGTGGTTGGCATTGGCACCAGTACTTTAAAATACTGCTCGACATAGCATTAGCACGGGTAAAATGGTGCACGACATTGGTACTGGCCGTTGCAAAACTGTATCCAGCAATGACACCGGTCATCATTGGTTTAGCAAGAAATGAAACAGGAACAATTTCAAATCAACATCGTGGGTCAGGGGCGAAAGTGGACCCCGAAGTAAATGTTGTAACCAAGCTATATTTAGGCCCCTACATAGCTCTTAACATTTCAAAAATACGGAGCTGCTACTCAAAATACCCTCTTCAAAAGATGTCATGATTTAATTTGTAAATATCTGTCGTATTTGTGGTATGATAAAAAAAATCGCAAGACGTGATTAGGAAAATGTGAAGTTAGTCAAATTTTTTGTCATTTCCGCACCTCATGAAATTTTGCTGATCCGGTCGGAGTGAGAGAACAGTTTCGAAAATGGTTGTCCAAGTAGCAGCTGAATTATCATCTGGCATTGGCATGGACTAACATTTCTCCAAGCACCATCGTTTCGGACAGAAAAGCCAGAAAGATTTGGAGGAAAGCATGCACTTGCGAACCCCAGACACCTGAGGGGCTGCTCGATATAGACGTGCTAACAAACAGTTACATACCTTGGCGATCCAGAGACGGACGTCAACCTAAAACAGGAACACCAGAAGAGACCTTGTGTGTTGGGTTTAGTGTCCAACAACGAGACATGATCGACCGTCTAGTGCCGCCACCTGGCGTTCAAATTTATAATTAAGGGCTAAATATTATGGAGAACTGTCAGGCAGAGGTCAACGGTTCATGGTGGTCGTGACTCATGTATTCTTACCTGCCTCATGCTGAACCTGTCAAAGCAAATAGTGACACTCTGACGTCACAACTTTGCCAAACACCGAACAGTCAATGGTGTATTTGCGTCACGTCAGAGAGTCACGATGGTTAATCTATTCTACTATTGCCTATTCACGGCTAATACAGTACTTTATACTACTCTACCGGCGCTGAAGTGGGAGGCCTTCACTAAGTCAAGACGTGGGATGGGCATTAGAAAGGCAAGATTGATTCTTATTGCAGATCACATAATCAAAGGATCTTATTGCAGATCACATAATCAAAGGATCTTATTGCAGATCACATAATCAAAGGATCTTATTGCAGATCACATAATCAAAGGATCTTATTGCAGATCACATAATCAAAGGATCTTATTGCAGATCACATAATCAAAGGAGAGTCAACAGAGTCTGTAGACCTACTCAGAGAACTCGAGATGTGGGCGGTACATGGATAATTTTTTAGAACGGCGGATAATAAAAAATGTCTCATAAATAATGGAATTGGCCTCATTTCCTAAAGCTTCTTGACGAGCTCACGGGTTGAAAGGGTGTGTGACAAGTTTCCTCACAAAAAGTATAGTTTTCAGGTCGTTTTTCTACCCGGGCCCCTCTATTTTCCTATGCTGTTTGAAAGCTGTGAATCCCATTGATTTTTCAATCACAGAATCTCTAAATACATTTTTAATGGGTTCAGTTTGATTTGTTATGAGGAGCAGATGCAATATATGAATAAACAACACGATAATGGAGGATGGTAAGTGGACGAACCCTTATTAGGTATGACGATCCGTCAGAACAGGGGATGGTGAGATGCCCTGATTGTGATGACTGTGAGCTCCGTCACACATACGGCCGAGATGGGGCGGATAGTGTCACTCTGATGGACAGGAGGCCCCGCCGCCTTCTGTAACAGCACCTACATTCAAAAATGCTTGTAGTTGATTTGCCTAGCGCACAGACGAGGCATTATTATATTATATCGCATCAAAAATTCCATCAGCAACAAGGTATGAAGTTGGTGAGATCGTTTAGTTGGACTGCGTACATGTACAGAATTGCATATAATCATATTATATCGGGGACGTGTTCCATTCTGTTTCTTCAACAAAAAAATATCAAGAACTTTAGTTCAACAATGAGGCATTGGTATATAAAAATAAAAGCATCAATTATCAGGAAGATGACGTCATAGAGTTTAAGTTGTCGGGTTCGAAAAGGCATGGAAGGGAGGTGATTTTTTTCATTTACTCGAGAGGCAATGGCAAGTCTCATAATATAACATTACATAATATTGAAACAAAAACAAACACTCATTTATTTCATCAAATTCTATCATTACGTTGCTAACAACAGTCATCACATAATAATACAATGACACGTTATTCTGACAGCCACCACACTAAATGTTGATCACTCTCAGCCCCTCCCAACCAAAAGACGCAATGAAAACCTCCTCCGCCACCTCCCGACAAAGCCCTTACCAATATAGTGTCCAAGTCCCAGCGTGAACCAGACGTGTTTGCAGACGGTGCGTGATACGCCCGAGGACAGCAATACGCCGCAGCGACGCCCCTCCAGCGTATACACAACACGTCGCTGGACGGGCTATTGACAACGCAGCACACGCAGCATAACAACATTGGCACCGCAGCACACGCAGCAAAACAACATTGGCAGCGCAGCACACGCAGCATAACAACATTGGCACCGCAGCACACGCAGCATAACAACATTGGCACCGCAGCACACGCAGCAAAACAACATTGGCAGCGCAAGAGCACTTTTATTTAATCACATCGAGGGTCTAGCGTTGAAAGAGTCTACCAAATTATAGATACCAATTAATTACAAATAGTTTACACATTTTTATGATTTTTTTAATTCCTGAAACAAGACTGAGGAACAAAATTGGTGTATGTGAAAAAAACTCACATGAACGAGTTTTTTCTTGTTAGATGATATTTTTAAGAATTCAATTAAAATTTGTGAGGTTCACTATCCGACGTGTACCTGTGATACATGAGTACATGAGTTGGCTTCTCTGAAAATGCATGTGGCAGATGTACCCATCACTAATTAAATATATGGTTGCGGTACTCTATTTTCATGTCGATTTCAGATTTTTTTTTTCTAGGGACTACCAGCCAACATATCGCGTCCAACACACAAACACAAAGCACGAACACTCTGATTAAGTAGACCGAGATAGCAGATTCTGATTTTGAACTCTGTTTTAATCAATTATTCATTTCCTCAACATTTCTAAAGATGTTGAATAGGAATAACAAGGACATCATATTACATCATCGGACTGAAATCATCATTACCAATCATATGGAAGACCACACGTATATAATCTCACCAGCCCTTCACACATCCTGGTCGTGGTTACTTGAAAAGTCACTTTGGAAGAGCGAAACTTTCCTAACGTCATGCACTTCTTCTTTATCATATAATCTCGCTAAAAGTTCATGGTTTCCAGCTCGTACAGGTCCCCAATACGACGCAGGCGAGAGACAGCAATGGCAGCTCGTACAGGTCCCCAATACGACGCAGGCGAGAGACAGCAATGGCAGCTCGTACAGGTCCCCAATACGACGCAGGCGAGAGACAGCAATGGCAGCTCGTACAGGTCCCCAATACGACGCAGGCGAGAGACAGCAATGGCAGCTCGTACAGGTCCCCAATACGACGCAGGCGAGAGACAGCAATGGCAGCTCGTACAGGTCCCCAATACGACGCAGGCGAGAGACAGCAATGGCAGCTCGTACAGGTCCCCAATACGACGCAGGCGAGAGACAGCAATGGCAGCTCGTACAGGTCCCCAATACGACGCAGGCGAGAGACAGCAATGGCAGCTCGTACAGGTCCCCAATACGACGCAGGCGAGAGACAGCAATGGCAGCTCGTACAGGTCCCCAATACGACGCAGGCGAGAGACAGCAATGGCAGCTCGTACAGGTCCCCAATACGACGCAGGCGAGAGACAGCAATGGCTTGCAAACATCTGTTTCCCAGCATACATCTTTTGCCAACATACACAGGTGTTGGGGCAACTTGAACTCAGTGACGTCATCTTTCAGATAATTGCAGGTGTAGGTGCGTGGAGGAATCCGGTGACATTAGAGTGTTGCTGATGTTAAACTTGCGGCCCGGCCGAGTAGAATTTTTTTTAAAGGGGGAAAAAAAACTCTCTGAACTGTAAAATCTCGTTCTTTTTTATCTAAATGAAGAAAGAGCAACCGTGCACGGAGGCTATCAAGTCATTCCATCTAAGCGACACTGAAATTGTGGTGATTCAACAGCTCACATGGAAGGAAGGGCTCTATGTGAGCAATGCATGAAGATATATTATTTTCAATCATTTCAACGGTTAAACGAAACCCCAAAGAAAATCACTCATCAGTCAAACCGGATTAAAAAAACGATGTCATTTCATTATAGTAACCCTCGTCTTTAATCGTTCGTAGAATAGAACCCTTGTTCTCAATCGTCCGTAGAACAGGCAGTCACTAAACTCACTCAAACACTCGACATAAAGACCTGCACTATTCAAGTTGTTCTGGCAGAGATACAAATGATATTTACAGTATTCATTACCAGGCACGGCGACTACCGGTAGCGTGTCGTGGATACTAAAGGTTAGCCGCACGGCGACTACCTGTAGCGTGTTGTGGATACTAAAGGTTCGCCGCACGGCGACTACCTGTAGCGTGTTGTGGATACTGAAGGTTAGCCGCACGGAGACTACCTGTAGCGTGTTGTGGTTACTAAAGGTTAGCCGCACGGCGACTACCTGTAGCGTGTTGTGGTTACTAAAGGTTAGCCGCACGGCGACTACCTGTAGCGTGTTGTGGATACTAAAGGTTAGCCGCACGGCGACTACCTGTAGCGTGTTGTGGATACTGAAGGTTAGCCGCACGGGGACTACCTGTAGCGTGTTGTGGATACTAAAGGTTCGCCGCACGGCGACTACCTGTAGCGTGTTGTGGATACTGAAGGTTAGCCGCACGGAGACTACCTGTAGCGTGTTGTGGTTACTAAAGGTTAGCCGCACGGAGACTACCTGTAGCGTGTTGTGGATACTGAAGGTTAGCCGCACGGAGACTACCTGTAGCGTGTTGTGGATACTAAAGGTTCACCGATCAGAGAGAGATTGTTTAAGGCCTCCAACATATTTTGTTTGCAGTACATGTATCGGGAATTCAATGAAAGCGAAAAAGATATAAAAAGAATTTTCCGAAATGAATACCAACGTAAGAGGAGTTGCCATGACGAAATATGCGTCGTAAAAGAGTGACTACTTGCGGGCCGAGGGCCGGAAACAATTTTGGATGCACAGTTCCTTGGCCGCAGTCCACGGAACTCACATATATTCAACTTTCTATACATATAACGAATTATTCCTACTTGAGGAATATTTACAAGAGCGAATTCCGCGTCTCCTCGTAGTGACTGTGGCCTTCAATCGAGCCTTCCGTCTATCTGCATGCAGGAAGGGCATTTACGGAAAAATCATTCAAGGTATCAGATAAACATCTGTTGTTGAGTTTAATCAATAAAAACAATTTGCTGACCTGTTGCCCTCGTGACAGCGATTGATGTGTCACGTAGTGATTTGATTCAATAAGACAACCATGATCCCCGAATGCGAATCAGGGTTGAACTAAGCGGTGAAAAGTTGAATCGGGTCTGCAGCCTGGCAGTCACGGTACTTTTGACAAAGATCTGTGTTAGACGAGCAACACTGCAAGTTTGAAATAAAAACATGGCATTCAGATCGGCATGTCATCCTACATTGGTGGTGAAAGTCAGTGGGGTAAACTTCCCCTTTCAACTTGACGAATTGCATAATTTCTGCTCGTCGCTTTGTTCAGATTCCTGTTGACGATGAGTCGCTTGCAGACTCTTGCAGCAAACGGGTGGGAAAAAAAGTACATTCAAGAATGTTCTTCGTCAACGGACCCAAAATTCATGGACACTGATGCCAACTTCAGCCCCCCCATCACTCACGTTTGATGGGCGAACACGAACGTTCTCTCGTGTGAGTGGGAGGGGGGGGTTGAAATTAATTCAGATCAAACATCGTTAAAGCTCATCTAAATATTCCTTGGTTATGTCGCGGATCTCATTGTGTCGTAGGGTAACAGAGCCTATTTTCCTACACATCATTGAGGGATTTGCATTAAAAAAAATCAGCCGATCTGCATCTCTAAATTCTTGCTTTCTAAGAGCAAACCCTTCATCGGCATAGGAAGGTTAGACAACCAGTTCGATGCTCCCTTCTCTCTGCAGCATTCACTCATTTCTCTTCATCGCTGCTCTGGGAAGAATCGTGCCCAATTTGGTCAAGAACAATATCCGGTCGACCATTTTTTCCGCACTCAAATGGGAGTATTTTTTTTATTAGTTGTAGTAGATTCTTCATCAGTCGTGTGCTTAGCGCTCTGACTCACAAATGCCTTTGGCCAGAGAATTGGTGAGTGCCACAGAATTGGTGAGCACCAGAGAATTGGTGAGTGACAGAGAATTGGTGAGTGACAGAGAATTGGTGAGTGCCAGAGAATTGATGAGTGCCAGGGAATTGGTGAGTGACAGAGAATTGGTGACTGACAGAGAATTGGTGACTGACAGAGAATAGGTGACTGACAGAGAATTGGTGAGTGCTAGACAATTGGTGAGTGCCAGAGAATTGGTGAGTGCCAGAGAATTGATGAGTGCCAGAGAATTGATGAGTGACAGAGAATTGGTGAGTGACAGAGAATTGGTGAGTGCCAGATAATTTATTCACTCATCTGAAATATCTGTTGAGTTAACTGTAGTACCCATGCCCTTCAGACGAGCAGGAAGAGCCATCCGATGAGTTCTTCGGCAAACGTCCTTCCGTCCAATCAGTGCACGAATAAGATCTTCGAGTGGTCTGAGAAGATCCTTTATGCCTGGCGTCGCTCGCACAACACACGTCCAACGAAGCTCCAGCCCAATGATCAATGCCCTGTATGCAGCTCGAGGTTTGGTCCAGCAAACTGTCACCATCTTGCCATTTGCTCGCACCACATTTCAACTCTGGACCTCGCTAGTTGGTTTTCATAGCCATCCGTGCCAAGGGAAGACCCCAGATATCTTTGTCTTTTATCATTCATATGGATTCCCAAATATTCAAGTCTGAAATGCATGATTGAACTTTTCTTCTTTACCAATAGAATGACTTTTAGACGCATTTGGCTCTCTTTGTCATGTTCCTGGAGAGCCGTCTTCCAACACTTCAGATCTTCTACTGGGCCAAAGACTGATGAATCGTCTGCATAAGCGATGACTTTAAAAAAAAAAATAGTTTTTTGTGTATTCGCTCCAGTCACTGCACTCCCGCGGTTGGCCGTAACACCAGTCACTCTAGGGCCAAGGGGTTTAACGCCAGTCACTGTAGTGCCAAGGGGCTTAACACCAGTCACTGCCGTGGCGGGCGAGTCACTGGGCGTCCCAACAGTCACTGCAGTGGCGGGCCTTGTCATGTCCCCATACTTGGGCAATGTCAATGCGTAACGAATAAGATTTCCGGCAGGTAGACGGTCGTCAATAACATCCCTATTACATTAGACATGCGCTGGCCGGAAGGTCGGGTAGTATAGTCCGACAAGGTAATTTATAATAAGAGAAACTATGAGCAGCAAACAAGCTGATCTGAAGCGAACGGAAATCATTTGGGCACATACAGCAATTAAGATGACGCCCGGTTCAGGGACAACAACATCATAGGCTACGTTTGTGGCGAAAGTGAAATGTAAGGAGCAGCAAGGGATAGTCTGAGAGAGTCAGTGTTGACTCGACTCCGATACCAACTGGTTACTTGCCTGTGCTCGCTCCCCCTTACACCTAACTCAAACTCCCACTCTTTCGACTTGTATAAATTGTATAGTTGCAAATAAATCCTTTATACAACCCAATCCAATTGTTTGTCTAGAAGTCCTGAGCCTACAATATCTTAAGATATAACAGGCCTCATGGAGCTTTGTAATTTGTGGCCGTTCTTTGGGACTGGGTTAATCCCAATGAAGTAGGCAGCCAAGATCACCAGGTGACCTTGAATGGTTGATCACTAGGTGACCTTGAATGGTTGATCACTAGGTGACCTTGAATGGTTGATCACTAGGTGACCTTGAATGGTTGATCACCAGGTGACCTTGAATGGTTGATCACCAGGTGACCTTGAATGGTTGATCACTAGGTGACCTTGAATGGTTGATCACTAGGTGACCTTGAATGGTTGATCACTAGGTGACCTTGAATGGTTGATCACCAGGTGACCTTGAATGGTTTCTTTGTTTGCTATCACATTTCACCGTCAGCCCTGTATAAGGATGAGGGGGAGCCATACACATTTTTTTAACGTAAGTACTTGTGCTGGGGCAACTAATTATCATTTTCACAACGTCAGCTTCCTATTTACGTCAGCTTCCTATTTACGACAGCTTCATATTTATGTCAGCTTCCTATTTACCGCGATGAAAGCGTTTTCGGCATCAACAAGGATATTGCCTTCAACGATATCCTCATGATTTATTTGTCTCAGTGCATGCTCTACACCTGTTATTTCATGCACGGCCGCTACCTACCATGCACGCTGTTCAGTGCATGCACGGCTCGCTGTTCAGTGTATGCACGATAGCTCCACACACTGCACACTGTTCCGTGCATGCACGATAGCTTATACCCTGCACGCTGTTTAGTGCATACATGGCAGCTATACGCCCTGCTCGCTGTTTAGTGCATACATGGCAGCTATACGCCCTGCTCGCTGTTCAGTGCATACATGGCAGCTATACGCCCTGCTCGCTGTTCAGTGCATACATGGCAGCTATACGCCCTGCTCGCTGTTCAGTGCATACATGGCAGCT
>SDVV010042426.1:0-10343 GCA_016164225.1 Gammarus roeselii | reverse complement strand
CAGTATAGTCAGTGTCAGTATAGTCAGTGTCAGTATAGTCAGTGTCAGTATAGCCAGTGTCAGTATAGTCAGTGTCAGTATAGTCAGTGTCAGTATAGCCAGTGTCAGTATAGTCAGTGTCAGTATAGTCAGTGTCAGTATAGTCAGTGTCAGTATAGTCAGTGTCAGTATAGTCAGTGTCAGTATAGTCAGTGTCGGTATAGTCAGTGTCAGTATAGTCAGTGTCAGTATAGTCAGTGTCGGTATAGTCAGTGTCAGTATAGTCAGTGTCAGTACAGTCAGGGACAATATAGTCAGTGTCAGTACAGTCAGTGTCAGCATACTCAGCGTCAGCATAGTCAGTGACATTATATTCATTGTCAGTATAGTCAGTATCAGTATAGTTAGTGTCGGTATAGACAGTGTCGGTATAGTCAGTGTCAGTATAGACAATGTCAGTATAGACAGTGTCAGTGCCAGTATAGTCAATGCCAGTTTAGCCAGTGTCAGAATAGTCAGTGTCAGAACAGTCAGTGTCAGAATAGTCAGTGTCAGTAAACTCAATGTCATTATACTCAGTGTCAGTATACTCAGTGTCGGTATAGTCAGTGTCATTATAGTCAGTGTCAGTATAGTCAGTGTCAGTATAGTCAGTGTCAGTATAGTGAGTGTCAATTTAGTCAGTGTAAATACAGTAATTGCCAGCATAGTCAGTGTCAGTATAGTCAGCGCCTATATAATCAGTATCAGTATAGTCAGTGTCAGTATAGTCAGTGCCAGTATAGACAGGGCCATTATAGTCAGTGTCAGTATAGTCAGTGTCAGTATAGTCAGTGTCAGTATAGTCAGTGTCAGTTTAGTCAGTGTCAGTATAGTCAGTGTCAGTGTCAGCATAGTCAGTGTCAGTATAGTCAGTGTCAGTATAGTCAGTATCAGTATAGTCAGTGTCAGTATAGTCAGTGTCAGTATAGTCAGTGTCAGTATGGTCAGTGTCAGTCTAGTCAGTGTCAGTATAGCCAGTGTCAGTATAGTGAGTGTCAATTTAGTCAGTGTAAATACAGTAATTGCCAGCATAGTCAGTGTCAGTATAGTCAGCGCCAATATAATCAGTATCAGTATAGTCGGTGTCAGTATAGTCAGTGCCAGTATAGGCAGGGCCATTATAGTCAGTGTCAGTATAGTCAGTGTCAGTATACACAGTGTCAGTACACTCAATGTCAGTATACTTAAGTGTCAGTATACTCAGTGTCAGTATACTCAGTGTCAGTAAAGCCAGTGTCAGTATATTCAGTGTCAGTATATTCAGTGAAAGTACAGTCAGTGTCAGCATAGGCAGTGTCAGCACAGTCAGTGTCAGTATGGTCAGTGTCATTCTAGTCAAGTCAGTATTGTTAATGTCAGTATAGCGAGTGCCGGTAGTCAGTGTCAGTATAGTCTGTGTCAGTATAGTCAGTGCCAGTATAGTCAGTACCATCATAGTCATCGTCAGTATAGTCAGTGTCAGCATAGTCAGTGTCAGTAAAATCGGTGTCAGTATAGTCAGTGTCAGTATAGTCAGTGTCAGTATAGTCAGTGTCAGTGTCAGTATAGTCAGTGTCTGTATAGTCAGTATCAGTATAGTCAGTGTCAGTATAGTCAGTATCAGTATAGTCAGTGTCAGTATAGTCAGTGTCAGTATAGTCAGTGTCAGTATAGTCAGTGGCAGTATAGTCAGTGTCATTATAGTCAGTGTCAGTATAGTCAGCGTCAGTATAGTAAGTGTCAGTATAGTCAGTGTCAGTATAGTCAGTGTCAGTATGGTCAGTGTCAGTATAGTCAGTGTCGGTATAGTCAGTGTCAGTATAGTCAGTGTCAGTATAGTCAGTGTCAGTATAGTCAGTGTAAGTATAGTCAGTGTTAGTATAGTCAGTGTCAGTATAGTCAGTACCAGTATAGTTAGTGTCGGTATAGTCAGCGTGAGTATCGTCAGTTTGAGTATTGTCAGTGTAAGTATCGTCAGTTTGAGTATTGTCAGTCTGTGTCTGTATAGTCCGGCGTCAGTCTGGACGTCGGTGGCGTCAGCGTCGTCATTCGACATCGGTGCATCAGCAACGTCAGGTAACGTCCATTTCCTCCTAGTGTCAGTTCATCTTGCTGGTCATCATTATCAGCTCGTTGAACTGCACTGTCAGCTTGTTGACCTGCACTGTCAGCTCGTTGACCTGCACTGTCAGCTCGTTGACCTGCATTGTCAGCTCGTTGGCATACACTGTCAGTTCGTTGACCTGCACGGTCAGCTCGTTGACGTGCACTGCCAGCTCGTTGACATGCACTGTCAGCTCGTTGACCTGCACTGTCAGCTCGTTGACCTGCACTGTCAGCTCGTTGACCTGCACGGTCAGCTCGTTGACCTGCACGGTCAGCTCGTTGACTTGTACTGTCAGCTCGTTGACCTGCACGATCAGCTCGTTGACATGCACTGTCAGCTCGTTGACCTGCACGGTCAGCTCGTTGACCTACACTGTCAGCTCGTTGACCTACACTGTCAGCTCGTTGACATGCACTGTCAGCTCGTTGCCATGCACTGTCAGCTCGTTGACCTGCACTGCCAGCTCGTTGACCTGCACGGTCAGCTCGTTGACCTGCACGGTCAGCTCGTTGACCTGCACTGCCAGCTCGTTGACCTGCACTGTTAGCTCGTTATCCAGCATCGTCAGTTTGCCACAATGTAGTAGTTCAGTGTCAGCTAACTTCTTTCCGTTAAGAAGAAAAGTGTCGTAGTATGTCAATAGTCAGTCAGTGTTGGTGTTGTAAATACAATAGTATCGTGGTAAGTCAATATCGTCAGTCAGTGTTGGTGTCGTTAATACAATAGAGTGTTGTAGTATCTCAATATCGTCAGTGTTGGTGTTGTAAATACAATAGCGTCGTAGTATCTCAATATCGTCAGTCAGTGTTGGTGTCATTATTACAATAGTGTCGTAGCATCTCAATAACGTCAGTCAGCGTCGGTGTCGTAAATACAATAGTGTCGTAGTATCTCAAAATCGTCAGTCAGTGTTGGTGTCGTAAAAGCAATAGTGTCGTAGTATCTCAATATCGTCAGTCCGCGTTGGAGTCGTAAATACAATAGTTTCGTAGTATGTCAGTATCGTCAGTCAATGATGGATTCGTAAATACAATAGTGTCGTAGTATCTCAATGTCGTCAGTCAGTGATGGTGTCGAAAATACAATAGTGTCGTAATATGTCAATATCGTCAGTCAGTGATGATGTCGTAAAACAATAGTGTCGTAGTATGCCAATATCGTCAGTTAGTGACGGTGTCGTAAATACAATACTGTCATAGTATCTCAATATCGTCAGTCAGTGATGGTGTCGTAAATACAATAGTGTCGTATTATGTCAATATCGTAAGTCAATGATGGTGTCGTAAATACATTAGTCTCGTAGTATGTCAATATCGTCAGTCAGTGATGGTGTCGTAAATAAAATAGTGTCGTAGTATGTCAATATCGTCAGTCAATGATGGTGTCGTAAATACAATAGTGTCGTAGTATGTCAATATCGTCAGTCAATGATGGTTTCGTAAATACAATAGTGTCGTAGTATGTCAATATCGTCAGTCAATGATGGTGTCGTAAATACAATAGTGTCGTAGTGTGTCAGTATCGTCAGTCAATGATGGTGTCGTAAATACGATAGTGTCGTAGTATGTCAATATCGTCAGTTAGTGATGGTGTCGTAAATACAATACTGTCGTAGTATCTTAATATCGTCAGTCAGTGATAGTGTCGTAAATACAATAGTGTCGTAGTATGTCAATATCGTCAGTCAATGATGGTGTCGTAAATACAATAGTGTCGTAGTATGTCAATATCGTCAGTTAGTGATGGTGTCGTAAATACAATAGTGTCATAGTATCTCAATATCGTCAGTGTTGGTGTCGTAAATACAATAATGTCGTAGTATGTCAATATCGTCAGTCAATGATGGTGTCGTAAATACAATAATGTCGTAGTATGTCAATATCGTCAGTCAATGATGGTGTCGTAAATACAATAGTGTCGTAGTATTTCAATATCGTTAGTTAGTGTTGGTGTCGCAAAGACAATAAAGGGTCGTAGTATCTCAGTATCGTCAGTCAGTGTTTGTTGCAACGAAACCATCTGTAGATAGATTGCGGAATTGATACCATTTTTTCCGGAAAGGTAATTTCAGTGTTCAACGATCATCAGTGAGTTCCAGCGTCAACAATCCTAGTAGCGTCAGCTCGTCTGGATATCCTAATACCATGGTCCAATCTGATCGGTCCAGAATCATCCATCGTCGGCTAGTCTCGGTCCATAACATCAAAGCCCCAGTATTGTGTATCGTCAGTATGTCTCACCTCTCCAGAATCATGCGTCGGGGTCAATGTCCTAGTATCGTCAGCAAATCTTAAGATTTTAACGTCGTCAATCGCAGTCTCCTGATACCGTCGGAAAAGGTGAGTATTTTATTATCGTCAGGCCGTTGATGCGCCTGTGTGAGGTTAGCCTGTTTTCGTCAGTCCATCAGCCAACTCCAGTATTCTTATACCATCGTAATCGTGATGACCTCTTCTACTGCGTCGTACAATTGTTCTTTTTAATACCACCACCTTTTATTGTCAGTCGTGTCTAAGAAGCGTCAGTTAGTTTATTTTCTTATTTACGTAAGCGAATAACACAATATATAGATTGTTTGGAAGATGCTTCTTCGTTTAAACTCTATTCAACAGAAATCGACTATTATAGATTTTAGGTCTCACGACGTTAAATTACCAAACTGGTAAATAATACCCTGTTAAACATTCACATACATCTGTTACCAAACTGGTAAATGATACCCTGTTCAACATTAAATTACATCTGTTGGGTATAGCATGACATCAAGAACATCGCGCCATTTTCCTCAGTGCCGGCGTCGTCCTCCAGCAGCAGTCTCAGTAAGTAGTGTCAGTCTCAGTAAGTACATGGATGGATGCAATATCAGTCTCAGTAAGAAGATGGATGGCAACAGTATCAGTCTCAGTAAGTAGATAGATAGTAGCAGTATCAGTCTCAGTAAGTAGATAGATAGTAGCAGTATCAGTCTCAGTTAGCAGTATCAGTCTCAGTAAGTAGATAGATAGTAGCAGTATCAGTCTCAGTAAGTGGATAGATAGTAGCAGTATCAGTCTCAGTAAGTAGATAGATAGTAGCAGTATCAGTCTCAGTAAGTGGATAGATAGTAGCAGTATCAGTCTCAGTAAGTGGATAGATAGTAGCAGTATCAGTCTCAGTAAGTGGATAGATAGTAGCAGTATCAGTCTCAGTAAGTGGATAGATAGTAGCAGTATCAGTCTCAGTAAGTGGATAGATAGTAGCAGTATCAGTCTCAGTAAGTGGGTAGATAGTAGCAGTATCAGTCTCAGTAAGTGGATAGATAGTAGCAGTATCAGTCTCAGTAAGTGGATAGATAGTAGCAGTAGCAGTCTCAGTAAGTGGACAGATAGTAGCAGTATTAGTCTCAGTAAGTGGATAGATAGTAGCAGTATCAGTCTGAGGAAGTACATGAATGACTGTGGTATCAGTCTCGATAAAATGGATGGCAGCAGTATCCGTTTCAGTGTGTACATGGAAGGCAGCAATAGCAGTCCCAGTAAGTACATGGATAGCAGCAGTATCAGTTTCAGTAAGTGGATAGATAGCAGCAGTATCAGTCTCAGTAAGTAGATATCACCAGGCTCAGTAACTAGATGCCACGAGTCTCAGTAAGTGGACAGCAACAGTCTCAGTAAGTAGATATCACTTGTCTCAGCGAGTAGATGTCACCAGTCTCAGTAAGTAGATAGCACCAGTCTCAGTAAGTAGATATCACCAGTCTCAGTAAATAGATAGCACCAGTCTCAGTAAGTAGATAGCACCAGTCTCAGTAAGTAGATAGCACCAGTCTCAGTAAGTAGATAGCACCAGTCTCAGTAAGTAGATAGCACCAGTCTCAATAAGTAGATAGCACCATTCTCAGTAAGTGGATAGCACCAGTCTCAGTTAGTTAATAACACCAGTCTCAGTAAGGAGATATATATCAACAGTCTCAGTAAGTAGGTATAACCAGTCGCAGTAAGTAGATATCACCAGGCTCAGTAAGTAGATATCATCGTCTCAGTAGGTGGATAGTACCAGTTCCAGTAAGTAGTTATCACCAGTCTCAGTAAGTAGATATCACCAGTCTCTGTAAGTAGGTATCACCAGTTTTAGTAAGTAGATATCACCAGTCTCAGTAAGTAGATATAACCTGTCTCAGCGAGTAGATGTAACTAGTCTCAGTAAGTAGATAGTACCAATCTCAGTAAGTTGATAACACCAGTCTCAATAAGGAGATATCAACAGTCTCAGTAAGTAGATAGCAGCAGTCTCAGTAAGTAGATATCACCAGTCTCAGTAAGTAGATATCACGTCTCAGCGAGTAGATGTCACCAGTCTCAGTAAGTAGATAGCACCAGTCTCAGTAAGTAGATAACACTAGTTTCAGTACGTAGATAGCACTAGTTTCAGTACGTAGATAGCACCAGTTCTAGTAAGTAGATAACACCAGTCTCAGTAAGTAGATATCTCCTGTCTCAGCGAGTAGATGTCAACAGTCTCAGTAAGTAGATAGCACCAGTCTCAGTAAGTAGATAGCACTAGTTTCAGTACGTAGATAACACCAGTTCTAGTGAGTAGATAACACTAGTCTCAGTAAGTAGATAACACCAGTCTCAGTAAGTAGGTAACACCAGTCTCAGTATGTAGATAGCATCAGTTGCAGTAAGAATAAAGCATCAGCCTCAGTTAATAGATAACACGAGTCTCAGTAAGTAGATAGCACTAAAATCAGAAAGTAGATAGCATATAACTTAGTAAATCGATAGCATCAGTCATTAGAACCAAGTAAATCAAATCTCAGTCTCAAGCTATAGTCAGTCTCAGCAACCAGATATTATCAATCTCAGTAACTACGTATTATCAGTCTCAGTGACTAGATGAATCAGTCTCAGTAGCCAGATATTATCAGTCTCAGTAACCAGATATTTTCAATCTCAGTAACTACGTTTTATCAGTCTCAGTGACTAGGTGTATCAGTCTCGGTCTCTAGACATTATCAGTCTCAGTAACTAGATATTATCAGTCTCACTAACTAGGTATTATCAATCTCACTAACTAGGTATTATCAGTCTCAATAACTAGATGCATCAGTCTCAGTCGCTAGATATTATCAGTCTCAGTAACCAGACATCATCAGTCTCAGTTACAAGGTATGTATCAGTCTCAGTAACTAGGTATTATCAGTCTCAGTAATTAAACATTATCAGTCTCAGTAACTAAATATCAGTCTCAGTAACTAGGCATTATCGGTCTCAGTATCTAGATATCAGTCTCAGTAGATAGATATTATCAGTATCAGTAACAACTTATTATAAGTCGTAGTAAGTCGATAGCTTATATCTCAGTAAGTACTTGTAAGTCTGTCCTGCCAGTATCCCAGTACGTCAGTCACTGTCGTACGTCTCTTAGCCAGCGTTCTTGTAAGTCTGCTAGAGTCCCAGCACCTCAGTCATTGTTGTACGTCACTTAGTCAGTGTCCTTGTCAGTCTGTCAGTGGCCTAGCATGTCAGTAGCTGTTGTACGTCACTTAGTCAGTGTCCTTGTCAGTCTGTCAGTTGCCTAGCATGTCAGTAGCTGTTGTACGTCACTTAGTCAGTGTCCTTGTCAGTCTGTCAGTTGCCTAGCATGTCAGTCGCTGTTGTACGTCACTTAGTCAGTGTCCTTGTCAGTCTGTCAGTTGCCTAACATGCCAGTCGCTGTTGTACGTCCCTTAGCCAGCGTCCTCGTACGACTGTCAGTATCTTGGCACGTCAGTCGGTGTTGTACGTCACTTAACCAGCGTATTTGTAAGTCTGTCAGTGTCCTACTGTTGTACGTCTCGTAGTCAGCATCCTTGTTAGTCTGTCAGTGTCCTGGAACGTCAGTCAATGTAGTAAGTCATTTTGTCAGCGTCCTTGTACGTCTATCAATATTCTAGCACGTCAGCCACTATAGTCAGTCCCTAAGTCAGTGTCCTGTAAGCCTAACAGTGACTTCGCACGTCAGTCCGTACCAGTAATTACGTTTATCAGTCTGTACCAGCGTCTTTGTCCGTCAGTTCTAGTCTATCGAACAGTCCCGATGCCCTCGAGCAAGTCCGTCTCGCAGGGTCCTAGTATGACTCATCCTATTATGCTAGTATTCCTAGTGTCCCAGCATATCAGTCACAGTGAACTCATACGTTGCCAGCCCATCAAAGCCAGTTTCCAAGTATGCCCTTGACTCAGTGTCCTCATAAACATATCATTCTCATGGGGCTCGTGTCGAAATTTAATCCCTATCCTTCGTTGATGGAAAGGGAATTCTGTTCAATCGACGAAGACGAGAGCAAGTCCCGTCAAATTTTGAGACATAGTTTGGTGATTTTGAGTTAGTTTGATGATTTTGAGACACAGTTTGGTCATTCAATCTTATTAGAGGCAACCAAATTAGTTTTTGGCTATGATTGTAGCGAAAGATTTCTATATAGTTTCTTTTTCATATATTCGTTGCTTCAAATTCAGCGGTCAATAAAAGACATTTATTACCAGACAATAAGTTGTATTGCCTCGAGGTATGAATCAGCAAACTTTGTCTCAAAACTGTCAGTGCCTTGCTCTAATCGCTTACTATTATAGAACAAGTCTCACAGCTGGAGATGTGTATGTACAAAATCAGTTAAGGACAATATTTGACGAGAGGTTTTCAGTCGTCTAAGTCTCATGTACAATTCGTGGAGTCCTTGATTTGTTTGCTTAATCAACGTCCCAGCTAGTCTACAGTGTCTTTTAGTCCTTGGTTGAAGTCTTTTTACTTAGTTTCCCTTCAGTGAGTCCGTGGTCAACATCGTCAAAGTCTCTACTGAGTCAACGTGGTCACGGAGTTCTTGATCAACATCGGCAAAGTCCCTACTAAGTCAACGGGGTCACGGAGTCCTTTGTCAACATCGTCAAAGTTCATACTAAGTTAACATGGTCACGGAGTCCTTGGTCAACATCGTCAAAGTCCATGCTAAGTCAACGTGGTCCCGAAGTTCTTGGTCAACATCGGCAAAGTCCCTACTAAGTCAACGTAGTCATGAAGTCCTTGGTCAACATCTTCAAAGTACCTACTAAGTCAACGTGGTCACGGAGTCCTTGGTCAAAGCCCATTTACTTAGTTTTCCTGTCAGTGAGTCCTTTGTCAATAGTGTTAGAGTCTTTAATCAGTTTATCAGTCAGTAAGTATTTGGTGAACAGCGTCAGAGTATTGTTCAGCTTACTCGTAGTACGTCCTTAGTGGTTGTTGTAGTTGTTGCTTAGTCTTAGCTCTTCCCGCGGTGGAGGAGCCACGGTCCTTGGTGAACAGCGTCGGCGTCCCTGCTTAGTTTGACCGTCAGTAAGTCCATTGTCAACAGCGTCAGAGTTCCTGCTGTGTTTACCTGTTAGTAAGTCCTTGATCAGCAGCATCTTAGTCCCTGCTCGGTTTACTAGTCACAAAGTCGTTGGTCAACAGCATCAGCGTGCCTGTTTTAGTTTACCTTCGGTGAGCATCATCAGAATACCTGCTTAGTAAACTCAACAGTAAGTCCGTGGTCACCAACGTCACAGTGCCTCAGCATGCCTGTTAGGAAGTCCCTTCTCACCAACGTCAGAGTCCCTGTTTTGTTTACACGTCAGTTAGTTTAACAGTAAGTTTTCGTATGAACTGAACGTCGACAGAGTACCTGCTCAGTTAACCCGTCAGTAAGTCAGTGATCAACAGCGTCAGAGTGCCTCAGTTAACCCTTTAGAAAGTCATTTCTCTCCAGCGTCAGAATCCCTGCTTAGTTAACCGTCAGTAAGTCCTTTCTCATCAGTGTCAGACTACCTGCGTAGTTTACACTTCTTTAGTGCTTTGTCAACAGCGTCAGAGTCCCTACTTGGTTCACCGGTCATTGTGTCACCAGTCCACATTGGGTGTCCGGTTGTTCAGTTGTCAATTCTACCTATCTCGAGCCCAAAGTCCCTTTACCGTATGCAAGAGTCCACGCATCCATGATTGAGGGGTCCATCAATCTGACGCCATCATTGTCTGGCGTGAATGCAGCCAGTCACTCAAGTGTACTGTCCACTTGCGGTCCGCCTCCGTCATCAGGCGAAGAAAGTTCTGAGGTAGCGAGCTAAGTGTCGACTATAGCTCTACTTTCACTTATGAGTCAGGGCGACGTGGTGAGCACCTGACTTTTACTTGGAGGAGGAAATGGAGGAGAGATCATATACCTAAGTTTGGTGTTCCAGAACGTAACGACCCCGTGAAT
>SDVV010042424.1:0-10343 GCA_016164225.1 Gammarus roeselii | reverse complement strand
ATGGTAATTGGCAAAGACAATTGTGATCGCTAACAACATAGAAAACAAATGTATCGCCTAAGTAAAAACGATTAGATGGTGTCTGAATGTTGAGAATTATGGTGGTGGTGGTCATTCATGAACATAAATGCGTTTCCTTGTTAATGGTATTATACATTTAGATTGTGTTTGTTGGCAAAGTTACCGTTTTGAATTGATCGGTCAACAGATGTTCATAAAGCTTATTCCTGAAGGACTTGTTGGATTCAAGATTTTTGAGACTTGTTGGGAGGTGGTTCCAGGATTTTGGTCCAGTAATCGAAAAAGCTCGACAGGCAGTTTCTGTTTTCCTATGTTCAACGTGCAGAGTTTCATTATTTCTCGTGAATCGATTGTTCTTTTCACCTCGAGAATATATGTGCCTTTGGCTGCAGGGTGAATGTTTTTCTAGAAGATTTGATGGCGTGTAGGGACTACGAAACGTGCCCTGATGGCGTGTAGCAACTACGGAACGTGCCCTGATGGCGTCTAGGGGATGCGAAACGTGCCCTGATAGCGTATGGGGGTGCAAGAACGACCCAGGTGATTGTTGGGGATTATTAATGATTTGTGAACAGGAATAATAACGGGTAAGTATTATTGTATTAAAACCTTCATGTTACAGTTTTTTCAATTGCTTTGGCATATTAGCAAAAAAAGTTGGCCTGGTAAAGAGTAGGTTGACTGTATAAATTTTCGTTCATATTTCGTATATATTTTAGCGTTGTGGCAGGATTTCAACTGGCTGATGCTTAAATTCCTCGAACATTATCTAATATAAGTGTGATAACATGTTCTATATAAGATATTTGTTTTATTGCGCTATTATAAAGGTTCTTTGTTATTATAGAGCAAAAACAATAATAGTGGATAAAATAAAACCGCTTTTTACCATTGCATGTATATCCACAGTATAGCGTCAGAATGACACTGTCATCGAAGGCGGTATTAGGCAGTAGCACACAGACAACCCAGCAGTATAGGTATACAGTATGAGTGACCTGGCAATAGTAGGAAAGCAGATCGGCTCCAACCATCACTGTCATTGACTCAGACGTTATCGCGTTATCACTGCATGTCAATTTATGGATCATTAATCGCGTGACATATATATTCCATTCGATATTTAGTTCGGTTTCTGTTTGGAGCCGATGAGATATATACGCATATATGTACGATACCTTAGGTAACCGATTGCAATTTCAACTGCATGGTATCTATCGCATTTTCAATGAAAGGCAAGTTGCGTTGATTTGCAATTCATTGCAAGCCATGTTGCATATCTGCAATTTCATTACTAGGCAATCGAGTTAAGAATGAATATTGCAAACATACAGGTGTAAGCTATATTTCATTGATAATTGATTTATAATACATATGCATCAGGGAAATATATGGGTTCACCATTTATACGAGAATATAACTGTGAATCCAACGGTGGTCGCCAGGAACTGTACGAGACGTCAGTAGAGTCTTACTGACGTCTCGTACTTGGTTAGATGTGTCAGGCTGTCAATCAACGATTGATCACCTATTTTCTACGGTCATTTGGTTTTGATTTAGTTTTATTTTGATCATCTTTCATTTAAAAGGTTTTATTGTTTATCTTATTAACATATGTTCCTCTACTACGGATTGCTGTGTTGGGTACTCGTAACCACTTGCTGTTCATTCTTATTGCAAATTTTAGCTGTATGTTCATGATTGAGTATTAGTAAATAGCCCATATCAGACATATTAACGGTTAAAATGTATCTGAGTCGGGTAATTAACATGCTTTCACCAGGGATATCTGGGTCTAAATAGCACAATTAAGTGATGATATTTAGATAGGATAAATTAAGAAGAGGGACTCTGTACGTATAACGTATATTCGTGTTTACTTGTTACATTGCGTTGTTATTTTAGATTATTTACAGATTGCAAGTCAAATTGTATTTAGAAATTACACCTCGCTCGGTTGTTAGATAACGATTTAGCTTGTTTGAACTTGACATCATAGGCGGTTGTCTTATCATGGGGTCTAAAATATACATTTAGTGTTGTGTTACTGGTACATATGAATACAAATACCCGGTGTGATGTTGTATACCAGTCGCACACATTGCTGGCTTATCCACCTAGTTCATTTATTGGGGTATGCATGTAGTTATACGCTTTAGGATAGCTTACGATTTTGATTATAGTGTTGATGTAATGACTCTTTCGTTCGACGGTCCAGGTTCCGGTCGGTAGGCCCGTTAACAAGCCGTTTATTGTCGATGTGCCTGTTAGCTGAACGTTTATAGTTGGTGAGCCATGTAAGTATATTCATCTATACGTTTCGCGCAATCAATCTACCCCATGTAGATTCCATTTCTGCAAGACAATACATGTTGTTTAGTCTTGTAATATAAGGGTGTTCTGTATTTAGGGTTAGCTTCATAGGAGTTAGATATCGTTACCCACATTAGAGATTTACAAAAACAATTATTTAATATTTTTACGTGTGACACAGCATCAGTTTGGTTTAGGATTTTTTATAAATTTAGCTGGCCTTCGTAGTATTATCACTTCATTACCCATGAATTCAGAGTATTTGTTTAGAATGTCATGTTTTTCTTTCGGTTTCGCTTATATGTTTGTGTACGATCTAAGTCTTGTTCCAGATCACCTTAGGAGGTAATGTATAGAATTATTTCTACTAATTACATGATTGGTAATGCATATCGGCATCATGTATTGATTGACCATACACATTCTATTTTGCTGAAGGATTTATCATTCGGGTGTGTTTGTTTCTCTGGTCTATTGGGTTCTAGACTGGTGCCCTTAGTACATATTTTAGATAGATGGATAGCATTGGGTGTATTGTATGCACCAATTCAATACCTACCCATGTAACCAAAAGTTTGTATTTCAACTTCAGAGCTAATTTTTTAATTAGATATCCATTATTATCCTAGCAATCAAACGTTTGGGACATGATTCTCTCTATTCATGTTTCATTTCAACAATTTAGAAACAAAGTCAGTTATACATTAGATTTTATTATACAATTTCACGCTTTTTATACATGATACCGTTTTATTATCCCATTTAATAATACGATTCCCTTCTACTTTATCAGGTATTTCTTCACATGACATCTCCTATGTATTCGTCACACGTTCAATATCACAGGTACGGGTTTCCATTACATTTGACGTATCCCATGTTTTTTCCAAATTTTTATTATTTTCCATTGGGTGTACTCCCCCAAATTCGACTCAGTTATTTTCGCCCTATCATAATACGTTCTATGTTTGGATGTTAGAGGTGAAGTACTTTCTTTACTGCTCGCACCCTGTTGAGCACTATTTATTTCATTATTTTGAAAACCCAGGCCTGCCGACCCTGTATATACATTTATATGTATATACAGGGTTGGTGCAGACACCATGTAGATATACACACATTTATACATGTATACAGGGTCGGTTCGGCACCAGTGCCGGCACCATGTGGATATACACACATTTGAAGGCATTGGTATACAGGGATGGTTAACATCTGTAGCATTTTACCTTTGATCTGTGAATTTCCATTGGAACAGAGTCCTTTGTTTATGTTGCATGATATTTAATGTGGATCAGGTTATAAGATCTTGTCATCCTAACTCAACCTGACCTAACCTATTCAAATCAGGAATTATGCATTATCGATCGAGTTTTTTGTGCTTACATGTGATTTGTTTTTCTTTGATTTATGATACATTCATATGAAATCTATCCACTTGACTCTACATTTTGATTTATTATTACCAGCTTGAATAAACTCTTAAATTTTAATTGATCATATATTCCTCCATTTTCATAAGTAAATTCTGTCATTTGTTTGAATGTTATAGGAAATTCCTATTAATAATGTTTTGTGTGATTTATGAATGAGCATTGTTACTTTCAAAGTCAGTATCTGTCACAGGCAGGCTGCATTATTCCAAATTTCTAGTCAGGGTAGTTTTGTTATAGCTTCCACTGATTAACCTAACGTATTATATTCGTTTGTATATCTGCCGGCACCATGCAGATATTCACACATTGATACGTAAATACAAGGTCGGTAACAATAAAAATACATCAACTGAGTGAGTCAGAGGTAACATGAAATTGTCGAAATTGATAGGAGAATATATTTCAAGTAATAAAACCTACCGACAAGAAACTGGACCGGGCAACAAAAGAGTCAATACATCAACACTAAAATCAGAATCAGAAACTAACCTACAGCGTATATCTGCATACCCCAAATGATAAATAAGGTGGATAAGCCAGCAATATGTGCGACTGATATACAACAGTCATCTACAATAAATGATGAGGAGTACTTCTACAATAATACTATATTGAATGAACAATTTTGTATAATTTTGTTGATAATCATACATATTCAGTAAGTTTGCTACAGAACAGATCCCTCTCCACGCTAACTACCCAATCAATAGTTTCCACCACCACATCGATCAAGAAAACTGACGGTCACGCCCAACTTAACAAACATTTCCTGGATATAGGCAAAAACATTACAATACTATAATCATGATTGCAAGATATGAAGAGATAGCTGCCCCACCGCGTATTTCTATTCATATGTACCAGTAACAGAACACTACATGAATATTTTATGCCGCCATTATGAGACAACCGCATATATAATCAAATTCAAACAAGCTAAATCGTTATCTAACAACCAAACGAGGTGTAATTTCTTGATACAATTCAATTTACAATCTGTGAATAATCAAGACGCAAAAAATAACTACACGATGTAACAAGTAAACATGACTATACGTTACACGTACCAAGAAAACCGTCTCAATTTATCTTATCTAAATATCATCACCTAATTGCGCTATGTAGACTCCAACATCACTGGTGAAAGCATACTTCTTGACTGACGCTGATACATTTTAATTGTTAATTTGTTCGATTTGGGCTATGTACTGATACCCAATCTGGAACATACTACTCAAACTTGCGATAATTAATAACAAAAAAGTGATTACGAGTACCCAAAACAGCAAACCGTAGTTGAGAAACATATATAAATACTATAAACAGTAAATCATTCGAAATGAATAATCAAAATAAAACCAAATCAAACCCGAAAGACCGTATAAATAAGTGATCAATCATTGATTGACGATCCGACACCTCTAACCGAGTAATAATGCGTATCATCGATAAAGTGAGACCGTCAAGTGCCTCTGACGCCTCTGATAAAGATAAGACCAGAAAGACAGTCGGAGATTTTACTGATATCTCGTACCGTTACCGGCGTTCTCGTATAAATGATAAATCATGTAATTCCCTAATAAATATATGTTATAAATCAATTAACAATAAAATACATCTAATAACTTTTATTTTGCAATATCCTAATTCACCTCGAATAGCTAGTAATGAAATTTACAGATATGCAACATAACTTGCAATTAATTGCAATACAACGCCTCCTCCTTTGCAATAAAAATACGATAGATAAAATGCAATTGAAATTTCACTCGGTTACCTAAAGTATCGTAGTTACAAACATATATATCTCATCGGCTCCAAACAGAAACCGGACTGAACATCGAATGAAATATATATATGTATGACGAGGGATTAATGATCCATGAATTGACATGTAGAGAGGAAATCTTGCGATTAGATGGCTGTCTCGAGTAGAGGGGGTCTCGAGATAACGTCTTAGTCAATGACAGTGATGGATGGAGCCGATCTGGCACTGCCTAATAATGCCTGCGATGACAGTGTCATACTGTAGACATACTGTAACTGTGAATGTATATGCATACAATGGGGACAAAGCGGTTGGATTTTATCCACTATTATAGCTTTTGCTCTATAACAACAATGATCCTACATAATATCGCATTCATATGAGTACCTAATACTGAACGCATCAACCAGTCGAAATTTCATCACAGCGCCATATGTAGTATTGAATAGTACGATATATATATATAAAAATATGTATATGAACATATACTATTCATAAATGAAAATATATACTACACATACAGTCAACCAGCTATGTAACATGACATTATTTATTGTGGATATGGCACAGCAATTCAATGAACTCTAACATGAAGGTTAAAATACTATAAGACTTTTCCTTTACTATACCTATTTACAATCCATTAATAATCACCAACAATCGCTGGGTCGGTTTTGCACCCCATGTACGAAATCAGGGCACGTTTCGCCTCCCTAGACGTCATCGGGGCACGTTTCGTAGTCACTACACGCCATCTGGGCACGTTTCGTAGTCCTTACACGCCATCAGGGCACATTTCGTACTCCCTAGACGCCTCCAGGGCACGTTTCGTACCTATACTAACTACTGTTACAGGTCCGAACAGATGCTCAAATAAATGTAAAACCTTAATTCCTTGTCTGTCACCAACAGTAGCTCACCGATGCCACTAAAAGTGATCAGCCATAACTCAGGCTCTCTCACTCCCACACACGCCCATCAATGTCCAATCGAGTGTTCAACCTTTGACTCCGTCTTGTCACACCCGCAACAGACCATTCGTGGCCAATAAAGTCCCAAGTGATTGATCCAGCTCTCACTCCCACTGCAACCCAGTTTTCGGTTCTTCTTTCTCACCCGTACAGGTCAAGTGAACAAAAAGTGATCAAATTTCCATCTTGTTTCTCTTCCAACAACAGCAAACTAATGTAAAACAATGTGGCCAGCCTTCGCTACTGCCTTATCACTACACAACAGCCTATCTACGTATACCCAACAAAGTGACCAGTGTTCGCTCGTTCTCTCTTAACTCCCTTCTTTCACCTAACAGTCTATCAAGACTCAAAAATGTGTTGAGATCGCACTCCTGTCCACCCATCCCCACACAAGTCAACAAATGCATTTCGCGACAACATCAACAGGATGCAGAGCCGTCCGGAATTTCCAGCAGCCTACTGAACAATGGTCGGACTCGTTTACAATCAGCATTGTGCCACGACATGGGGAGCGGGCTTCCTCCAGAATCCAGCCTACTGGTAAGCTACTGGCAGTATATGGCTAGTCATTGTGTGTGACCAGACACCGCACAAATGTAAAACCCATAACAAGTAGATATACGTCAGTCGAGGCTTGCCTTAACAAAGTACGGGGGAGTACTGTACAGACAGGGGCTGCCTGTTTTTACGACCTCTTCGCATAATGGTGATAAAATTACGTTGGACCACAGTATGCTCTGCTCAGCTTTACATACTACTGTAGTCCTGCAACACCTCGTCGTCATTGAAATAGAGTGGAAAATCCAGACCATACGAATATCTTTAATATCATTCGGAAATTCTTATAACTGCCGAAGGAAAAAATCTCCCGGTCGTAGTTAGCATAGATTATCCGATTCCAGATGTTTGATTGCAACATGCCTTCAAGGCTAGTGAGATAGTGTCGTCTTATAATCTTGTACCTCATTTATGACCATATAACTATCCGTGCTATATAAAATTAAATAGATATTATTTCATAGATTACCACGCACAACATCCTTCCAACAACGAATCTTGTTCCCTGAATGACATTTATCGCCAGCAACATCCACTCGCTTGGATACTTTTCATCCTAGATTATTGATTCAGCCGCGAGCGTGAATCAGAGTTAGTATGAAATTGATTGTATATATATGATGAACATTTTTCTATACAAGTTGTAATGTATTCATCCATACTTTGTCACTATAAATATGTTCGTATTGTTCAGTTGGACGACGGATATCAAAAATTGTAACTGCAATGTTGACACTTTAATAAATATTGTGTTATCGTCTATTTAAATACGTCGTCTGAAAGGGAACAGATAAAATATTCAATATGTGTGAACCAATTATTCGTGTTGTGTACTCATTGATACCCTCTTGGAGTTTCACATGGTTTTTCCTTGTTGATAAGATAGTGCGAAAAACAAAGCAAATGGAACTAAATATAACGGACTTATTCTGTTAGTTTAAACATTGTAGGTGTTTTGCTATTCTCTCTTTTCCTCTACCTTCCCGAAGGGCTTGGCACACACTTTACTTCACACACTTTACCTTTGTTAGCCCAAGTGTCCATCAGAACCAGCCTCAGCTATTGCGGAAGTCAGTGATGAGGATTTAGATATTGGGAGTGTCACAACCACGACGCAATTTTTAATAAATTCATAGAGTGTTAACCAAATAACAAATTTCCTTTTTAAAAGTAGTTCTCTGAAATCCACGTCGAATCTATATTTTTCTGAAACTGTTTCACAGTGTGCTGTGTGCAAATAATTTACACATAAAACCATCTATGGAATTCATTAAGAGCAAGGATGGTTGGAAGGCAATCAATATACATTTCAATTATCAACAGTTGAATGATCACCACCAGCAGTCCATATTACAGAATGCCTAGACAAAACGTTATGGCAATTTTAAAATATGTTTTCAGAAAATTAAAAGGTGCCCATGAGTCAAGCAATCTGTCGTGTGCTGTATAAGTCATGGTATATTTGTTTACTCACATTTTCAAGCATGACTTCCTTCCAAACAAATATGAGGGAGGCATCAAAGTAATTAGGTTCATAGCAAAACTGTAAAACAGCGATTCTCCTGTATCCACACCAATATATTCAGGATGATAATTTGGCATACTACTCAACATGCGATGGTTTTGTATCGCCTTAACAGGCCAAATGAGATTGAACATAGCAGGTTGTAAAACGCTCTTTATTCAGTCCATTTGGATACCAGGAAAAAATGTCTGTATTGGAATAACCTTAATCCAATGATTACTCAACTTCATTTCGTTGTTGTCAACAATTTATAATCTTTAAATGTAACCACATTTTCTAAAATGTTTCATGGTGAAGTTTTATCATTTTGAACTTACATGATTTTTTTGTTCGAGAAAAAGCATTCTTTCTTTTCCGTAACTTCACAGATAGAGCCCAAGCGTTCGTTAATTTTAATGCATTGTGAGCGTCCCGAAGTGAGTGAAATTCAATCGTATTTCATTGTATAAAATTATTCAATATTTAGTCGAATAAGCATGTATAACCTCTACGCATCCATTATTGCTGATTTTTCTGTAACATGCTCGTAATGATCTTCTATAATTACCTGCAACATATTACGGTACATTTTTGACATCAATTATGTGTATCAAAAATATCCCAATTGCAAAACTTTCATCTCATTGCGGAGTAACATGGTATTATATACAAGAGCGTTATCCAGCGACAGATCTGCAAACAAGCTATCAAGGTCTGTTTGTTTGTGGCTCGTACTATGTCCTCACTTGGTGTTTTTTTTAGGAAAATTCTATATTTATCTGTGCAGATGATATATTAGGAATTAACGCAGAAATAGGCATGTATTTCTATTTCGTATTATGCAACAAACTTCCTTGAATATGAACATTTTATATAAAGAGATCATGGAAATTTTCCGTGCTAACCTGTGAGATAAAGGCCCAAAGCCTTCACACTATTCATCATTTTAGGACAATATTAAATATTGTTTTTTTCAGTAGGCTTTTCCGAATCGATTAATTTGCAGAGTTTATCGTTTGTCCAACATGTCACTTCAGTGCCGCTGATAGGGGCTTTATTCAGGATTCTTTGTAAATGTTTGTTTATTGTTCACTTGAATGGACTTTATTGAACTGAATTCTACCGTCTGTTAGTTTCTTTAACAGCTATTGGAATATTCGGACATAAAAATGATTGCAAGCAACAATAATCTTGAAGTGAGTGTAATGTTCGAGACTCTGAATTTCCGAACCAGTTCCGTGAATATAACATGAAAGACAATAATATAATAGTACTGTTTCAATGACAAATCAACCGCTCTTTGAATATTATGATAACAATGCTATAACTGCAGCATTACACCAGAGCGTCAGTAGCAGCGTCGTTGACTCCCACAAGCACGGTTTGGAATCAAAGCGTTTGATGCATTGACTCCTTTGATGTAGCGGCCCTTTGATGTGAGGTTGAGACTGATAAAGCGCATTTGGACTCAAGTGAACGGTGCGAGCAAGACGGCCGACCACTTACTGTTCGGCCTTGACACGCGAGACCAAGAACTGGGATAGAGAGTATACGTGGACGGACTGAGTGACGATTGTTCATCTATTTTTATTGGTAAGGGACTACCCCTAGAGAAAGTTGTACTTCATATAATTATTTGACTAACATCCCAATAAGTTGTTGTCCGGCTATAAAAGAATATCTTGAGATAATTGCTCCTGTGACTAATGGACAAATAAATTCATGATATTAAAATTTCCGCATACATATACATATATATATATACATAT
>SDVV010042423.1:0-10343 GCA_016164225.1 Gammarus roeselii | reverse complement strand
TATATAGTTATATATATATATGTTTTCCATGTTAATCATGGTCAATTTTTTCAAATAATGTCGCACATTGTCATACATCACGAGCACAGATTGTTTCTGTCAACGATGGAAATACTTTGAACTGATCTTTTAAATCATCGTGTTTGAATCACCGCGTCGTATAATTAAATTTGGATGATTAGTTAGTTCTTAATATCATGGGTAAACTTTCAATCCATGTCGTACCTTGTCTCAACAGGAATAGCAAATGGAAGAACGCTAATCCTCGAAATCGAGAATTAGACTTTTTACACTAATTCAATCCTTGTGAGTTTCCAGTGCAGAAAGTTCGCAATTTGCTTCAGCTAATTTCAACTAATGCTTAGTACAGACAAATTGATGCTGTTGTCATTCTGTTACCGAATAACATATATGATATAAATTATTGGATGAATAACCTGCATCCAAACGATGATAAACTCTAATTATATTCATGAAAGAAAAAAAAATCGCTCACGGAGTTCAATTTAGTCATGCGATAATGGCTGAGGACGCAGAGACTCTCATTGCTTTTGACTGATTCGTTCATGGAATACACAATTTCTGGTCCGGACCCCGACTTAAAAGGCATTGAACAAGAACATGATGCGTCATATGACATAGAGAAAACATGATGCCTATTTCTTCTTACGACATCAATGAAGCAATAAAAGCGGGCGCTATATAATTTGTTAATATTATATGGGTTAGAATACCAACTTGAAAAACAGCGGATTCTTCCACTTGTTCAATAGGAAAATACAAAAAAAAATTATTACCGATGTATTTCGTCACACTTAAATCCTCAGAACCAATTGTTTAAGGTCGAATATAAACGATTGACTTTGCAAGATGCTGGCAAAGCCAATCCAGTCAACCCCATGCCTCGATTACCAACAACCATTCTACAGATAAACTGAGAAACAAATGAGTTGGCAGTGAAGTACACCGCCCTTAACACAAATATCGGATGAACAAATAAGAGAAAATGTTTAACATTAGCGATTATAGATTGTGACACTCTGCAAAACTCTGAAGCAAATGTCCATTTGCGGATGCAGAGAATTAAAAAAATCGATAATATATTTTCAAATTTTGAAAATATCGTTACGAAACCGAGCATTCGGTTTAAATAATTGAACTAAATTAGGAACAATACTACAGAACCTGCAACATTCAAAGGAAATACATGAAAACATTTCGCTGATCCTTGAAACATTGTCTAAACAATCGAGTTATCAGTTTAAGTGTATAATTGAGTTGAGGAATCCACCTTTTGTACTGAACAGTAACGGAAGAAAATACGTTTACGAATTCAAATTTAACAGCAAACTCAAATGATGACTTCTCGCAATTTATTGGAAACGAATGACGTTTTTTTCTCCAAAAAATCATTTATCAGCTAGGATTCTAATGGATACTATTATTTGAAGCAGATTATCTTCTACGACTAACCCCTTTGGCAGGTGTGCGTTGTAACATTGGTTGGTGCTGACAGCCGCATTCCTGGTGATGACTGACACCAGCGTGTCGTGGACGACTGCTCGCAACCTGTCTCGCTGGTACTGGGGCGCAAGTTGCGAAAGACTCGTTCCAGCGCCCCTTGGTAGCATTGTCTTCACTTGCGCTGATTTTCTAAGTATTTTTCTCAATGATGATAACAAGAAACAGCGTTGTTCGTAGAAGAGATAACTTATCGAAGCATGTTCAAGACGATAGGCTATCGACCTTCCTTGATGGTATGGTTCCTTCCCATGATGACTACTAGGTTGAGGCCTTCAGTTACGATCTTCGTTGTAATCGACCCACGGCCCTCTAGGGGCTCTGTCACATCCAACAATGTGACCGGCTCAATGGCACAAGAATTGATCGGAATTACGGCTGATGATTTTTTACAGACTCAGGGCTCCATACATTGTACCTACTGGGATATAAAAAAACACATTACAGTTTTTTTATCTATACAAGCGTATTGAAAACATTGCGTACACCATGGATTCATGGTGTCATCTCTATATTATTGGTAATATGCGGTCAGTTTTATGGGATGGAATCTGACCATCCCGTATATTTATTCTCGAATAGGTTCCAAAAAAATCCTGAACAATTCAAATGAAGCTAAGTTTCCACAGTGTGGCTGTTGACTTCATAAAGCCTTTCAAAAGAGTGTCACTGATTTGCACCGTGAACAGTCAACCATTTCTCCTATGAGCAATGCAAATATAGCTGTATTGAGGGGAAAGTTGAGATGTACAGTATTGAGGAAACACGATCCAAAATGAGTAATACGACTTATATTTACAAGCTGAAAAAGAGGCACTTCAGTACCTAGATAGTAACAGTGTAATAAACAAATATGAAATCTGCACGAGACGGACGCATTTTCTCGGACCATGTCGCCATATCAACCTACTCTTTTTAGTAAAACAACATCGACCATTTTCAAACTGAAATAGCTTCAAAGCATAGAGCAGGTTTAGAATTTTTTGAGACAACATTGCTTCAAAGCATGAAGCAGGTTTAGAATTTTTTGGGACAACAATGCCACTTTGAAAATATTGTGGGAAAAGGCCTTTGCCCAGACTCAAATCCCCTCAGGCAGCAAGGCTATGATGGCGTGTCATAAGAGGAGAGTGAAAGCATTTTCACAGCCCCCATAATAGCTTGCTGCGGAAATTCTGCTCCAGCATTTGAGAGCATGCAGGGAATACAGAGAAAAACTGGAGTGGATGTCATACACCGCAATGTTAAAGAGCCTGGCACACTGAAAAGAACAGTCGGTCTTAGCGTTGAAATATGACTGATTCAGGCGACTATTGTCGTTTATGAATATTGAATTTCAGAAAGTTTTCACATCCTAATCGATCTTAGAAGCCAGTTGGTGGATGCTTTTATGTACAGAAAAAGGCTGGACTCGTCATTTTGGACGTAAGTGAGCCAATTTGTTTTTGGAATGTATATTCTTCATCTCAAAATGTTTTATCAATCTGATGGAACTGAATCGTGGTCCTTAGAAATAACCGTGCATAGAGGAAACTTGAAGTTGTAGAATTATAGTGTAATTATATTTAGAGAGGAGAACAAAGTTTTTACGGTTTGTTCTCCAGTAACAAATGCGTAACATCGACTACGAGTTCATTTTGCACGCACTGTTTACCAACAACAGCCATTCAAGTTTCTTTAAATACTGTGTAAATGGGTTGCAACCTAACGGGAATGTGCGAAAATGAACTACATACAGAATTAGGAGTAATACTGTGTTTTACTTGTGCTGCCCAAATAATTAACTATACACAGAATTAGGAGTAATATTGTGTTTTACATGTGCTGCGCAATTAATGAATTACATAAAGAATGAGGAGTAATGCTGTGTTTTGCATGTGCTGCGCAATTAATGAACTACATACAGAATTAGGAGTAATATTGTGTTCTACATGTGCTGCACAATTAATGAACTACATGCAGAATGAGGAGTTGTACTGTGTTTTACATCGGCTACGCAATTAATGAATTACATACAAAATGAGGAGTAATACTGTGTTTTACATGAGCTGCCCAATTAAGGATCTACGTACAGAATTAAGAGTATAATTGTATTTTACTGCCCAATTATTGAACTACATACAGAATGAGGAGTAATACTGTGTTCTACATGTGCTGCGCAATTGACGAACGACATAAATAATTAGGAGTAATACGGTGTTATACATGTGCCGCCCAATTCATGAACTACATACAGAATGAGGAATAATGCTGTGTTTTGCATGAACTGCGCAATTAATGAACTAAATATTGAATGAGGGGTAATGCTGTGTTTTGCATGTGCTTCGCAATTAATGAACTACAAACAGAATGAAGAGTAATGCTGTGTTTTGCATGTGCTGCGCAATTAATGAACTACATACAGAATGAAGAGTAATTCTGTGTTTAACATGTGTTGCCCAGTTTGTGAAGAATAACAGCTGCGGTCGATAATGACCTGGAACAATTGAAGCTATCGTTCGACGTTCAGAAATATTTTTACATCATTTTCGGAAGCACATTTTTATTCAACAATATAGCGATCGCAATTTATTCTTTCTTAACGAATTCTCAATCAGAACCTGTCACTGGTTTTTGACAACTGCTACGTTTCATCCTCCGAAAATCAAAAAAATGATCCACCAGCAACTAACGACCCATCATAGTTGGTGTCTCGAATTATAATCTTGAAATGATTTTCAAAAAAATATGTGAGCCCAATCTAAATATTTTATCGTCTTGAAATCAGATGCGGTATAAGGAGGAGAAAGATGCCACAGTATTGAATGGATTAGATTCGGATAGGAAATAAAATGCACGATATAGAAGATCCATCAAATTTCTTGATCTGTATCGAAATACTAAAATAACAAAAATTTCATCAATTCGTTCATAACAACAACCTTTTTTCAAAGCTGTTTAGTGATCTTTAGAGTGTTTCAAATAGCTTGTGTTTGATTTTATCATGCATATTGCTTTTCGGAAGCTAAATTTTGAGTTGCTGGTGAGGGTTATTTCGATTTTAGTCATTTCACTCGCCTTGACTCATATTGACTAATAAATTCAGTCGCGATAGTATTGAACGGCTCTGTTTCTGATGTTTAATAAACGAAAATATAAAAATGAGCTGCAATCCAGATGGTGGGCTCAATGACCCCACAACATGCAACTACGAATGTATTTTATTTTTCTACGAAGTAGTGATCATGTGTTTAGAA
The DNA here is from genome assembly GCA_016164225.1 of Gammarus roeselii. Classification (NCBI taxonomy): domain Eukaryota; kingdom Metazoa; phylum Arthropoda; class Malacostraca; order Amphipoda; family Gammaridae; genus Gammarus; species Gammarus roeselii. The sequence goes on along the minus strand of SDVV010042423.1, from coordinate 5,586 downwards.
GAAAGCTGCTTCCTCAACGCTGATGATAACAGTGTATTATTAATATTATTATTATTAAATCATTTATTTCCATCGTCTCGCAATGGTTTTTCAATTTTTTAAATAAATTCTTAAACATATGACATGAAACTTAATTTTCAACTACGCTTTTTTAATTAACGATAACAAGAGTTCAATTTAAATTCGTCACAGCTCATCTCTAGGGGCAGCCGGTTCAGATTGCATGGGTTGAAATTTTATTTACAATAGTATCATCTGTGCACATACAGAAAATGTCTATTTTAGCACGTGTTTGAGATCGAACTTCCAAGTCTTTGTTTACTTCTTTCTTATATCATGTTACTGAAGTTGTGTGCGGGTTTCACTTCCATTTAATGCCACCTGCTAGCAGTTATCGGAATTCATTGGTTGTTGAATTGATGACTGAGCATTTGTAGTCGGAGCTCTACACTTTGTTCAAGTATCCATCCTTAGCTCCTTAATACTCGTATCTCTTTCAATTGGTGGTAATGATGGACAAATTAGTGTGTGAATCCCAAATCGTGTTTTGGGCCACTAAAATTTCTGTTTGGAATATATTCTCAGTCAAGACTATATTATTACTTCAGTCCTGTTGCCGAACAAATATCTGAGCCTAATTTTCATCATATGAGACCAGATCATATTTATTTTTCGTTAGTGAGCCTTCAAGTGTTTGATTAATTGGACAGTATTTCACGCTTTGTTGCCTTATTTTTAAAACTCGCTGCCTTGAACTGGATTCAACTTGTATTATTCTTGTCACTTCTAACATTGGTGTCATTATCGCGTGCATTGCCATTGATGTCTAATTAGGTCAGGTTGACTGCAATGCCAATTCCATTGAGAAAACTGGGAAGTTGAAGTCGATTTTTCACTGCTTTATTCTGCTCAATATTATTGATTCTGATTTAAGATAGCAATCATCTAACAACACAATCAAACAAATATTTTGTTACATCCAGTAGACAAATTTCACATGTCTTTACAACATCGCGACATAAAGAGTGTGCTCTCCCTGCTCTCAGCAGGAAGGAAAAGCAAGTACCGAAAGGAAATTAACAAGTGAAAATTATGTCGACAAAAAGTTGTATAAATTTGTTATCATTGACAATATTGCTATTCGTAGCTGTGTTATTGTGATTGTTATAGTCAGTTATTTAATGTTGTTAGAATCGATCACAGTGTTGTCATAATTAGACCTATTGTTAGACTCATTATAACCTCAGTAAGAATTATTAGGTGCAGTGACAACATTAATTAAAATAATATGAAAGCTACTGTTTGATTCAAATAATACAAATAAAAAATATATAGTGTCGTTATAGTCAATCTAATTCACACCATCAGCATTAAGTAAAGCAGCAGCCTAGCCGGTGTATTTGGAAGTTGATTGTAGTAGAATCATTTGGACTTCGGACCGTCAATATCAGCAGACCAAAGAGAGCTCAAACCTTTCTCCCTGCCCTGCCGCCCACTCCTCCCTTCCACTCCTTCCCGTCTCAGCAACCTTATGTCAGTGTACAGCACCACGAACAGTCACGACACGAAAATGCGTCGAACTTTCTTATGTTTCAGCTGTAACAAGACTCATTTTGCAGTACATTTTAATGGTGATCCGAACACGGACAAGAACAGGAAATGTATCCACTGAAAAATAAATCCGGGAATTACGAACATAATATTGCAACGTTGCAGCAGACTATAGGCATAATAGCGAGACAGTTGGAAAAGCTCAAACAACATGCGTCTGCTCTCACTGCTGGCAGGTAACACAACCAGGCTGCCCCATATTCCCCAGTGATTACTGCCCTTCGCCCACCGGCATCTTCCTCATCGAATACCTCCAAAACTACCTCTCGGTGCCCTCCAGCTCCTCTTACCGCCTGCTGCCCTCCTCCTCTGACAACCCCTAGCCAACCGCGCTGTCTCCATTCCATCAGTCCTACGGAGCTGCACACGGCACTGAGCTACAGGCAGGGGTACTAGGCCCGGAGTGACATCAAGACCAAGAGTTTCTGGCAATAGCGGATGGACAAATGTCTGTCAACAGTTTCTTGTAGGAGACAGTACAGTGAAGGACCAAGATTGGAGTCCAAGCCGAAGGAAGCGAATATAAAAGTGCTATGCCGTCCCAGTGCCACAGTGCAAACTCTCACTACTCAAGTGAGAAAACTCAGCACCACAATGGACGACCTTATTATCGTTCAATTGGGTTAGAGAACCTGCAAATTGATACGCCTCATCAATTATTTTCGTCAGAAGCTCTTTTGGACAAATTCATAAAACTTATGTAAGTGATAATCGATAAATCAAGCAATAGTGGTAATATTATCGGCATATTGCCAAGGATTGGCGTCACAGACAAGATTCATGACAGAATTGAGTACATCAATCGTGCTGTGGAAAGATAGACAACGAAGAAGGACTGCGCTATGTTAATACAGAAACTGTTTTTGAAGGAAGACCTGAACTATTCCAGTGTGATGGAATGCATCTCGATGCGCGCGTCAAAACGCAGTTCAGCATTCTTCTCAGCAATGCAGTAGATAAATATCACAACAAGAGACGACAGTCCACGATGAGCACAGTAAGAATACCGGAAAACAAAATCGCTTAAGAAATGAACGGGAAAACCTAACACGGGACCAGATCGAGCGAAACAAGGAGCAATAATTCGTGCAGCCACCGAGGCAAACCTCTTACAAATGAACCGGGCCAGGCAGCAGAAGCAATCATGGTAGTAATAGTCAATCGAGTGGCACTCAACGCAACCAAACAGAAGACATGTCAACCAAAGCAGATATGAGAGAAAAATGAATCTTTTATTACGAAATGAAAATTCAATAATGTCCAAGATGCATTTTCTGTAAGCTATAGTGAAAACGAACGGGTATGACATTGTTTGAATCAACGAATCGTGGCAGGACATGAAAGACAGAAATCTCCTGGCGGAAATAGGCCTTCAAGGACTCTGGACCTTTAGTGTAGATAAGCCTTCCCCAAGCATGAAAGGTGGACGATCAGTGATTTATGTCAAAGAAATCCTCCGTCCAATACTTCGCAGGGCAATAGCAACAACAGTAATCCAGTTGACATTATGCCCTCTGAAGGGATAATACTGAAAAATTTACCAGAATACCGAAACCCAAGAATAACTGTAGGGGATGAAAATGTCTTCTCCGACGAATTAGACAATATCATTTACTCATTCCATGAGAGTATTTTGATGTTGGACTTCAACCTACCTGACACCAACTACACAGCACTAGAAGCTGAACTGCGGGGCGGCAGGTTGATACGACTCATGAACATTAGCCGCCTTAAACCGTACGTGGAAGAACCAACTAGACGGCATGGCATCTTAAACACTGGTAGAACTGGTAACAGTTACAGAAATGAATTGGTGCTCATCATACTATTGAATTCCAAATCACAGCAAATTGAACAATTCGGGAACCAGCGCAGTACAACTAAAATTTTAAAAGAGCGAATTTTGACTGCTTGAAGGATGAAATAGCAAACATAGACATCAGGTACCAATTCGATGGCAGGACCGCTGATGAATGCTTTGCGTATTTTAGAAATAAGGTGATGCAAGCAAACAAGCGATTCATTCCGGCGAGAAAAGTACATATAAACAATCCCTCTTGGTTAAACAATGAAGTTCAAGAAGCAATTACTCGTCGACAGACATCGTACCAAGTCCACAAAACTAATCTAACACAAGAGTCAGAAGAAGTGCACGGGTGGGCTGGTAGGAGTGTGAAGAGAGATGTCATAACTGCCAAGAGAAACAAAGAGATAAATGTTGCTAAATCGGCCAAGTGCAATTCTAGAGGGTTCTTAGCATATGCGAATGAGATGCGTATTGTTCGTGACAGCAATGGCCCTCTACAAAATAGTGCAGGTGATCTAAAATCATCCGAGACAGACATGTCTATGATACTCAATGAAGACAGCAACCGTATTCACGGATGAGAACGTGAATAATATTCCAGTTTTCGAACCGCAGGGAGAAGTAAAGCAGGGGGGAAATATACGCTTCCTCATTGGTGAAGTAGAGGAACAACTCAGCAAACTAAATATTTACAAATCTACAGGACCAGATGATCTGCATCCGAGAATATTGCGCAGCCTCTCCGAAATCATAAGTAGATTCATGACTACTACTGTAATTATTCCAGAATATTAGAAAACAGCAAGCATCTCAGTCATATTCAAGAAGGGTACTAGGCAAGATCTAGGGAACCATAGACCAATCAATCGCACATCTGTGGTCGGCAAAACCATTGAAAATTTGATATAAACATGTATAACATGTCACCTCGAGAGAAACCACCTCATCAAGGAAACTCAAACTTAGCTGCCTGTCCAATCTCCTGGACTTTTTCAACAAAATTTGCTGACGACACTAAACTCGGCTACAAAGCAGATTGTGAGTAAGATCGTATAACCATCCGAAGGGATTGTGATAGACTAATGGACTCTTCTAACAAGTGTCAAATGAACTTCAATATTGAAAAATCCACTGTAATGCATATTGGATCACAAAATCGAAATTCTGCTTACACAATGGCAGACCAGTACATGTCTGAAGTCGACCTTGAAATATCAATCACCCCAGATTAATCACCATACATGCGTCACTTGTCAGCGCTCAAATGGAATTTGCAGTGCAATTTTGGTACCCTCACCTAATAAGGGATATTAACAAAATGGAAAGTGTGCAGCACCGAGCCACAAAAATGATTCCGGAACTAAGAAATAAGACATATCCGCAAAGACTCACTTAAACTGATGTCACGCACTCAAACTGATATCACTTGCAAGAAGACGACCTAGGGGCCAGCTAATAGAAATCTTCAAATACCTAAATGGATTTACTAGAGCTAGCCCTGAGGACCTCTTTGACCGAGATTATAACCCAAGGACCAGAAATAACAGGCAAAAACTGCTGCTTAAATCATCCAGAAAATCAGTGAGTGGCTGAGAATTTCTTTCACATCAAGATACCAACAATTTGGAACCGTCTCACATGATGTGGTTAACAGTAATAACGTAAACACCTTTAAAAACCGCCTCGGACAACCCAGGGAGACCAATCCACTCCCTTACTAAGAAAAAGTAACGTTAGGAGAATTGCACTCAATGTGACAACAACCTATGTTGGAGCCTTCAGCATCCGGCAGCCCAAAGGCTGGGCTAGTTGTACTGCATTAAGTTGTTCAGTAATGCTAGAATGGACTCTTCAGCCCGTCCCAGGCCTACTACTACTACACGCCATCTGCTTCAGTCCCGTGGGATGAAAACAGGCATTGTTCAAAAAATTTTGATAAATGACTGTGTATTCCCCGTTGGAGACTGAGCAGCAGAGAATGATTTTTTCATGCTGTTGATTTACCGAGTTAACCGAATTCGTCATCGCTAAAACGATGGTATTTGTTGACGTGTCTTTATATTAAACCTTAATCTTTAATCTGACATTTGATTTACAGTAAACAAGCATGTTGATGTATATTTCCAACATAACATTGAAACAATCTGATTTCGTTAACACATCTATAT
>SDVV010042422.1:0-10343 GCA_016164225.1 Gammarus roeselii | reverse complement strand
TATTTGATTCACATAGGTACATTTACGTTGTTTTTATGGGTTTCGTTTCTTTCCTATGCATATTTTTCAATGGGTATTTAGATGGACAATGAGACAAGTTTATTAGTATATATATTTCCATGAACCTAAGAGCATACAAGGATTATTTTACATTTTTATGATCATTTAGAGGATAAAACCTGATGATATACATGTGCTTTCATCATAATTTGCGGCCTTAGTGTGCGAACGGCCCTGTTTGTACCAGCCTGAAGGTAGGATTGCAGGCAAGGTTCTGTGTTTCGCATCTATTTATTTCATATATATATATTATCTATAGGAATAGTATGGTTCATTTGTCTGATTATTGGCGAGTTTAGGTATGTATTGTGAATGATGCAGCATCTACGGCCGAGAATCTATCTACCCCATATTGCATTACCCAGTTTTTAAACAGTTATATCAGTGTTTCATTGACGCGGTTTTTTAATAGCGAAAATACCTGAACGATATGGATTTAGTGTAAATTAAAATATTATGTCATGTATACTTAGTTATGATCGATTGATTTAAGTTGAATTTGTATTGTTTCGAAATTCCGATCAGTTAACTCACACAGTTTTAGGCGTTTCAGGGTATTTTATGCTTGAAGCATCCATGTAGCAAGCTATTTCAGGAATAATTGCTAGGTTGTTGCATTATTGTGGAAGTTTTTATATGTATATATGACACATCTGTTACGATTTAGCCGTAATTACTTTAGTTAGAGAGATGTTAATTTATCCCTGTTTTGGACTGAAGTTGAGGCTAATTTTATCAGATTTTGTATGGACTATACCGTATTTACTCAAAGGTTTTAGTTACGTCGCCTGCATGTCTTGGTATCTTATTCACTTTCATATTTGCTTGGTTAAATGATAGTTCATTCTCATTCATCATGTTTTTAATGTTTGTTTGGGTATGGTAGAGAATTATTACCCTTGCTTTGTTCTATCTCGTGAGTTTTAGTATAGGTCTTTCAGTTTTGTAGGTTCTCTGTTGAATTTCCATCTTCAATGCAATCTGTTGGTTATTTATACAATTTAGGATTTATTACGTTTGTGTGTACAATATAGAACATTATTTCAGGTCTAATTTTGTTACATTGTATTCATTTAAAGTGATTTATATATATTCTTTCATCCTGATACAATATTTGACGTGGTTATTGTAGATATAGAACAGACGATTTGTTACAAATTTGGTCTTGCTGTTAGGGTATTGTATATTTATTGTACGACCATTCTTCAATATTTAGGAGGTGTTAGACTGTCCCCTAGGCAAAAGCTCATTCTGTTTATGCTTGTTTGTGTAAATGGACCAATTTATTAGGATGGATACCATAATGTAGTACAATTTTTATGTGTATAATAGCAGAGTAGAGAACCTTATTTAGCTATTTTATATATGATGCTGATGTCATGTTTTTTTTTCCACGAGAATCATAGGATTGTATGTTTAAGAGGTGTAAGTCCGTACTGCATCTATGTGGAATTTTGACATTGATCCCTAGCAAATGTGTAGTTTAACGTTTAGATGATAATTTCCTGGATGGATGGGTCCTAGTGTAGAGGTGGTTTATATTCTTTGGTTATCATTTTTGGAGTTCATCCATGTTCAACGGGATGTATCTTTGTTCGAGGCTGTTCAGAGACGATGGGTTAACAGATGCGAGGTACGTCTGTGGCATCGTATCATGACTGTGTGTTACCTCTAAATTTGTTATATATCAGTGGTAGATTGCTAAGAAGTGACCTAGTAAAGCATTATAGCGTTTATTTTTATGACACAGTAAGCTTGGATTTGTACTCCCAGAGGCATAGCATCAGTTAGGTCTAGGAATTTATTTTAGATTTGAATGGTATGATAGTATAAAATAACATTTTTCACATTAACTCAGCGTTAAATGTCAGTTATTTTCGGTATGACTGTTATGTTAGTATACGATCTTTGTCATGAACCAGATCACGTCGGATTTTGGAGTAGGATTCATCATCTGGATGCGGTAGGATACACCGTACATAATAGTTAATCGTTGTTGCTTAGGGTAGAGTAGAAAATCTTATTGAGCTTTTTTTTAGATAATGGTGTATATTTTGATTTGACATCTTAAGAATATATCTGTATTCGATATAAATTTGCCTATCTTCATGGGATGTTGGGTATAAAATACGCTTATTTGGATGTAATGATTCAAAAATTTGGTGTGTTTCCCCTCTCGACATTGTATTTGGATCCGGTTCCATATTACCTTGGAGAACTATTCTACCGGATTTGTGTTGAGTGTTAGTGTCAAAATTCTTCAATAATTGAATGTGCATCTCAATTATGTTATCCAATCGCAGGTCTTTGCTAGATGCTTATTCCCGCAAGTCCTACTTTTATAAATGTTTGTATTTCGTTTGCACTTTAGACACTAAGAAGTTTTTGATTAATTCAGGCTTTTGTTATGAGACTGCGTTCCTATTCAGAATATTTGACTTATTCGACCATTCACCAGATCTACTTTAACATTTTTTCACTGAAGGTCTGTAATGATGGCCATAATCCTATCGCATTCTAATCTAAAATTACCAAGGATTGTATATTAGCCCCCGTTTCATACTTATGTTAGGTATTTTCTTTCTTCATTGATTTAACCTTCATCCTTATCAAATCTATCCACTTGACCCTGTAGTTTTACCAATCTTTAGCTGATTGTGTGTCTACATTTATATATATATATATATATTTTTTTCACTTCGCTTTTTACAAGTCCAGTAATATCGACCAGTCCAGAGTAATGTTAGGTCATCGCTCGCTTGTGGACTTTCGAGTTCAAACGTTTATGTAAGCTTACCCCATACGTCAATGTGTGTTACGAATGTTAAAGCGTTAGCAAGATTTAGGTACGGTTTTACTGTTGGTATATAATTTTTCTTTGTAATGTTGGACGTTTTGCTCCTACCATTTTGGTCGATTTTATCAAATATTGAATATATCCACTCTAACTTATTTTCTATAGATCTGCATTGTAATGTCCGCAATCCACGAAATCTAGGATATAAACCATGTCTAAGGTACATAATTAGCGAAATATATATCAATTTACGACATCATAGATCAAATATCAATGAATGCAAAACGAGTTATCATACACTGTCAAATACATTAATACTTCGGTAACCTAACCTAACAGTCATCCTACCCAATAGTTATGTAGTTTCATTCAAGTTTGATGCTTCTGTATGGTATTGATACGTATGAATCTCTCCATTAGGCTGTATATTTACTATATCAAAACCAGTTTGAATACATTTCTCCAATTTAATCCAGCAAATATCCTCTTGCAGATGTTTAGAGTCCAGATTTTTTTATCGATATCTCTGTTATATGATTGGATGAGAATCAACAGGTAGGTTCCACAAGAACAAATTCTCTTCATTTATTGCAAACTTTTTTAATGTGGATCAGTTATACGCGATATTAGGTTCAAAGATCTAGTTATCCTAACCAACGTAACCAATAATTGAATATTTTCATTCAACTTTGATAGATATGTATGGTATGCAATTATTGATATGTACATATGAAACCTACACATGGATGTATTTTACGTAGTTTTTTTCAATCTCAAACACCATGGACACAAATGAACACTTTTGTACGCATTTACATGGTCGTTACCTTCACTGCGTTGGCACATGTATGGGCTACCATGTAGGCATTTACACACATTTTGCAAAAGGGTCACCGTACACTGCCGGATGCATTAATACCTTCCCAACCTACCATATTTTTCAGTCGATTTTTTCATGCATGCATATGATTTTTCAGTGTTTTAGGATTAATAGATAACGAATATCTCCACATTTTGATCAATCCTATGCAGTTTGAAAGACACATCCGATTCGGATCTAGTAAATCATCAAAAAACTATCCTAACCTAACTTATGTATGGTATTCAGTCACTGATATATACAATGCATAACAAATAGCTCCACTTGACTCTACATTTTGATCTAACCTTTGCAGTTTCGATACTCACTTTCAATTTTTGATCCAGCCATTTTTTCCCGACAATTCGATGTTGCCTCCTACATAAGCGATATATGCAATTCATTGATCAACCTTTGAGTTTTAGGATTTTATGAACATATGATTAAGAATTGATATGGTCTATTACTGCCTTGTTAGTATTAATTACAGATCTTGCTGTTTTCATCATTACTTTCTAACTCGTTCTTTTGATTTGTAACAACATGGTTCCCACACCCATCCATTCCCATCATCATGTCGTAACAGATCATTCTCAAATTCCTTCGTATACTGCAGCATATCTGGAGGCTGTTCCGTTCCCGTGAGTCCACAAATGTAACGCTTCTTCTTCTTGAACCCTAATTATTCGAAACTTTTCCAATTCGAAGTCATTCTGATATTCATCGTTGAGGAATTTTGCATACGTTCCAGATTTTCTTTTTTTCGTTGGTAAAATTTGTATTCCAGTATCTCATCATTATTACAGTCATGATGATGATTTTCCATTTGGATCATAGCAATTTCGAGTTTTGCTTTCTTATTCCCCTTGAACTTTGTTACATACGTCTGTAACCCGTTGACATTAGTTACCCAAAGCCGACTCCCTTGCCTTCCTCCTAATTTCTTCATCCATGTATGAATGTTAGCTCCCACTATTTTGATTCTTGTTTTGCCTATTCTGAGATAATTGGTATTTTCAACACTACTCAATATTTCTTCGATCCGACTCAAATCATCTTCGGAGATTTCTTCTTCCAAAACACGTATTTTAATTTTTGCCACGTGATCATTCATTGTTGTCTATTTGAGGAAGAACTGTCCTGCATCAGTTAGACTCAATGTGTCACTGACTCCATTCGCAGCGTGCAGATACCTATTAAAACTTGAATACATGTTTCATCTTGCAAAACATTCGGCCTATCATCGCTCGCCGCGGTCAACATATATGTATGTATGTACGTGTATAGAGCTGTATACGTACGTGCATGTATATAGTCGAGCGTATGTACGTGTACATGAGTTGAGAAAATATATATATTTAACAAAATTTCAATTTCAATATAATTTTAAAATTTAAAAAAAAATAATAAAATGTTTGAAAATATCGACGTCCGGACAAAAACCAAATCAATATATTGATGTGATAACTTGGCTACTAAAGATAGGGTCGGACGTCGATATTTTTAAACATTTTATCATTTTTTTTTTTAATTTTAAAATTATATTGAAATTGAAATTTTGCTAAATATATATATATTTTCTCAACTCATGTACACGTACATACGCTCGACTATACACATGCACGTACTTATACAGCTCTATACACGTACATACATACATATATGTTGACCGCGGCGAGCGATGATAGGCCGAATGTTTTGCAAGATGAAACATGTATTCAAGTTTTAATAGGTATCTGCACGCTGCGAATGGAGTCAGTGACACATTGAGTCTAACTGATGCAGGACAGTTCATCCTCAAATAGACAACAATGAATGATCACGTGGTAAAATTAAAATACGTGTTTTGGAAGAAGAAATCTCTGAAGATGATTTGAGTCGGATCGAAGAAATATTGAGTAGTCTTGAAAATACCAATTATCTCACAATAGGTAAAACAAGAATCAAAATAGTGGGAACTAACATTCATACATGGATGAAGAAATTAGGAGGAAGGCAAGGGAGTCGGCTTTGGGTAACTAATGTCAACGGGTTACAGACGTATGTAACAAAGTTCAAGGGGAATAAGAAAGCAAAACTCGAAATTGCTATGATCCAAATGGAAAATCATCATCATGACTGTAATAATGATGAGATACTGGAATACAAATTTTACCTACGAAAAAAATAAAATCTGGAACGTATGCAAAATTCCTCAACGATGAATATCAGAATGACTTCGAATTGGAAAAGTTTCGAATAATTAGGGTTCAAGAAGAAGAAGCGTTACATTTGTGGACTCACGGGAACGGAACAGCCTCCAGATTTGCTGCAGTATACGAAGGAATTTGAGAATGATCTGATACGACATGATGATGGGAATGGATGGGTGTAGGAACCATGTTGTTACAAATCAAAAGAACGAGTTAGAAAGTAATGATGAAACCAGCAAGATCTGTAATTAATACTAACAAGGCAGTAATAGACCATATCAATTCCTAATCAAATGTTCATAATATCCTAAAACTCAAAGGTTGATCAATGAATTGCATATATCGTGTATGTAGGAGGCAACATCGGATTGTCGGAAAAAATGGCTGGATCAAAAATTGAAAGTGAGTATCGAAACTGCAAAGGTTAGATCAAAATGTAGAGTCAAGTGGAGCTATTTGTTATGCATTGTATATATCAATGACTGAATACCATACATAAGTTAGGTTAGGATAATTTTTTGATGATTTACTAGATCCGAATCGGATGTGTCTTTCAAACTGCATAGGATTGATCAAAATGTGGAGATATTCGTTATCTATTAATCCTAAAACACTGAAAAATCATATGCATGCATGAAAAAATCGACTGAAAAATATGGTAGGTTGGGAAGGTATTAATGCATCCGGCAGTGTACGGTGACATTTTTGCAAAATGTGTGTAAATGCCTACATGGTAGCCCATACATGTGCCAACGCAGTGAAGGAAACGACCATGTAAATGCGTACAAAAGTGTTCATTTGTGTCCATGGTGTTTGAGATTGAAAAAAACTACGTAAAATACATCCATGTGTAGGGTTCATATGTACATATCAATAATTGCATACCATACATATCTATCAAAGTTGAATGAAAATGTTCAATTATTGGTTACGTTGGTTAGGATAACTAGATCTTTGAACCTAATATCGCGTATAACTGATCCACATTAAAAAAGTTTGCAACAAATGAAGTGAATTTGTTCTTGTGGAACCTACCTGTTGATTCTCATCCAATCATATAACAGAGATATCGATAAAAAAATCTGGACTCTAAACATCTGCAAGAGGATATTTGCTGGATTAAATTTGAGAAATGTATTCAAACTGGTTTTGATATAGTAAATATACAGCCTAATGGAGAGATTCACACGTATCAAGATCATACAGAAGCATCAAACTTGAATGAAACTACATAACTATTGAGTAGGATGACTGTTAGGTTAGGTTACCGGAGTATTAATGTATTTGGCAGTGTATGATAACTCGTTTTGCATTCATTGATATTTGATCTATGATGTCGTAAATTGATATATATTTCGCTAATTATGTACCTTAGACATGGTTTATATCCTAGATTTCGTGGATTGCGGACATTACAATGCAGATCTATAAAAAATAAGTTAGAGTGGATTCATTCAATATTTGATAAAATCGACAAAAATGGTAGGAGCAAAACGTCCAACATTACAAAGAAAAATCATATACCAACAGTAAAACCGTACCTAAATCTTGCTAACGCTTTAACATTCGTAACACACATTGACGTATGGGGTAAGCTTACATAAACGTTTGAACTCGAAAGTCCACAAGCGAGCGATGACCTAACATTATTCTGGACTGGTCGATATTACTGGACTTGTAAAAAGCGAAGTGAAAAAAATATATATATATATAAATGTAGACACACAATCAGCTAAAGATTGGTAAAACTACAGGGTCAAGTGGATAGATTTGATAAGGATGAAGGTTAAATCAATGAAGAAAGAAAATACCTAACATAAGTATGAAACGGGGGCTAATATACAATCCTTGGTAATTTTAGATTAGAATGCGATAGGATTATGGCCATCATTACAGACCTTCAGTGAAAAAATGTTGAAGTAGATCTGGTGAATGGTCGAATAAGTCAAATATTCTGAATAGGAGCGCAGTCTCATAACAAAAGCCTGAATTAATCAAAAACTTCTAAGTGTCTAAAGTGCAAACGAAATACAAACATTTATATAAGTAAGACTTGCGGGAATAAGCATCTAGCAAAGACCTGCGATTGGATAACATAATTGAGATGCACATTCAATTATTGAAGAATTTTGACACTAACACTCAACACAAATCCGGTAGAATAGTTCTCCAAGGTAATATGGAACCGGATCCAAATCCACTGTCGAGAGGGGAAACACACCAAATTTTTGAATCATTACATCCAAATAAGCGTATTTTATACCCAACATCCCATGAAGATAGGCAAATTTATATCGAATACAGATATATTCTTATGATATCACATCAAAATATACACCATTATCTAAACAAAAGCTCAATAAGATTTTCTACTCTACCCTAAGCAACAAAGATTAACTATTATGTACGGTGTATCCTACCGCATCCAGATGATGAATCCTACTCCAATATCCGACGTGATCTGGTTCATGACAAAGATCGTACACTAACATAACAGCCATACCGAAAATAACTGACATTTAACGCTGAGTTAATGTGAAAAATGTTATTTTATACTACTATACCATTCAAATCTATAATAAATTCCTAGACCTAACTGATGCTATGCCTCTGGGAGTACAAATCCAAGCTTACTGTGTCATAAAAATAAACGCTATAATGCTTTACTAGGTCACTTCTTAGCAATCTACCACTGATATATAACAAATTTAGAGGTAACACACAGTCATGATACGATGCCACAGACGTACCTCGCATCTGTTAACCCATCGTCTCTGAACAGCCTCGAACAAAGATACATCCCGTTGAACATGGATGAACTCCAAAAATGACAACCAATGAATATAAACCACCTCTACACTAGGACCCATCCATCCAGGAAATTATCATCTAAACGTTAAACTACACATTTGCTAGGGATCAATGTCAAAATTCCACATAGATGCAGTACGGACTTACACCTCTTAAACATACAATCCTATGATTCTCGTGGGAAAAAAAACATGACATCAGGATCATATATAAAATAGCTAAATAAGGTTCTCTACTCTGCTTTTATACACATAAAAATTGTACTACATTATGGTATCCATCCTAATAAATCTGTCCATTTACACAAACCAGCATAAACAGAATGAGCTTTTGCCTAGGGGACAGTCTAACACCTCCTAAATATTGAAGAATGGTCGTGCAATAAATATACAATACCCTAACAGCAGGACCAAATTTGTAACAAATCGCTTGTTCTATATCTATAATAACCACGTCAAATATTGTATCAGGATGAAAGAAGATATATCAATCACTATAAATGAACAATATGTATCTAAATTAGACCTGAAATAATGTTCTATATTGTGGACACAAACGTAATATATCTAAATTGTAAAAAAAAAAAACAGATTGCATTGAAGATGGAAATTCAACAGAGAACCTACAAAACTGAAAGACCTATACTAAAACTCACGAGATAAGACAAAGCAAGAAGAATAATTCTCTACCATACCCAAAACAAACATTAAAAATGTGATGAATGAGAATGAACTATCATTTAACCAAACAAATATAAGAAGTGAATAAGATACCAAGACATGCAGGCGACACAACTGAAACCTATAGTAAATACGGTATAGTACATACAAAATCTTATGAAATTAGCCTCAATTTCAGTCCAAAACAGGGATAAATTAACATCTCTTAAACTAAAGTAACTAAGGATAAATCGTAACAGATGTGTCATATATACATATAAAAACTACCACAATAATGCAACAACCAGAAATTATGCCTGAAATAGCTTGCTACATGGATGCTTCAAGCCTAAAATACCCTAAAATGCATAGAACTGTATGAGGTAACTGATCGAAATTCCAAAACAATACAAATTCAACTTAAATCAATCGTTCATAACTAAGTATACATGACATAATATTTTAATTTACACTAAATCCATATCGTTCAGGTATTTTCGCTATTGGAAACCGAGTCAATGGAACACTGATATAACTGCTTCAAACCTGGGTAATGCAATATGGGGTAGATAGATTCTCGGCCGTAGATGCCGCATCATCCTACAATACATACCTAAACTCGCCAATAATCAGACAAATAAACCATACTATTCTTATAGATAATATATACATATGAAATAAATAGATAGGAAACACAGAACCTTGCCTGCAATCCTACCTTCAGGTTGGTACAAACAGGGCCGTTTGCACACTAAGGACTCAAATTATGATGAAAGCACATGTACCTCATCAGGTTTTATCCTCTAAATGATCATAAAAATGTTAAAAAATCCTTGTATGCTCTTATGTTCATAAAAATATATACTAATAAACTTGTCTCATTGTCCATCTAAATACCCATTGGAAAATATGCATTGGAACGAAACGAAACAAATAAAAACAACGTAAATGTACCTATGTAAATC
>SDVV010042421.1:0-10344 GCA_016164225.1 Gammarus roeselii | reverse complement strand
ACAGCGGGTGACCGGCCTCCTGAGTTGCAAGTTAAGTACAGCGGGTGACCGGCCTCCTGAGTTGCAAGTTAAGTACAGCGGGTGACCGGCCTCCTGAGTTGCAAGTTAAGTACAGCGGGTGACCGGCCTCCTGAGTTGCAAGTTAAGTACAGTGGGTGACCGGCCTGCTGAGTTGCAAGTCAAGTACACTATACAATTTCATTTCATAAATGAATTAAGTTAACATCAACCAGGATTTGACGCTTTGAAAAAGGTCAATCATTGATGCCTTTAGATGGTGAAAGTTACTAGAACGTGAACGGGTCACTGACCTTCAAGTGAATAAGTCAAACAGCGACCAATGAATAAAGCCATATGAAAAGTAATCGGCATTTCAAGCTCGAGTTTAAAACATCTGCCGGTAGGTGGCTACAGACGGAACACAGGATGATACAACAAGACAGAGCTCGCCAACAGCAAGAAGGGACAAGCCTACCATCCTGCGAGCAAGAAACCTAAACAGGAACATCGTGCGGAAAGAATCAAGAGCTAAACATGAGTCGGGTGGGCATCAAAATTTAGATGAACCAATGAATGTGCATTTAAAACTACACTTTCGTTGGAAGGATTCATGAGAGCACGTTCTGGACATCCCATGATGAAACAATGATGACAGCAAGAGCAACAACAAGGATGACAGCAAGGATTACAACAAGGGCTCGTCGAACCTAGAACAATTCAATTTAGTCGAACTGCAGTAATAAGTACAACCTAAATGGAATGGTCCATGCAAGTTTGTTCTGGACAGACGTGGATGACAACAAGGACTCGTCAACCCAAAACAATCCAATTGAGTCGAAATATGCACACAAAAAGTCTTAGAATTGCGGGGAAACTCGGCGAAGACAAAAAATTCCAAGCGTGTCGGGATAACACGTCGAGGACCTGCACACAGGCACGACTCTCATGGTAACACATCATGCAGGCACAAAGCGCAGACATACGACCACAACGCGCAACACAGCACACAACAACAGCACGCAGCCACAGCACACAACAACAGGACGCAGACATAAAACGCAGCCCCAACACGCCGACATTACACGCAGCTACAGATCTCAGCGCTGCACGCACATAAAAGACGCAGTCACAACATTCACCACAGCACACAGACGCGTCTCGCAGCCACAGCCCTCAACCTGGCACGCGGACATTAAATGAAGTCACAGCACTCCGCGCAACAATCATTGCCAACACTCTCAATGGACGGAGGTGTCCGCCATCGCGCCTCCGTTTGAATGCAAATACGGTCGTCGTGTATGGGCTGTTAGCAGAGGGCCAGTAGGGAGTTAGGAGTGGGGGATGGTCGCTCGACACCGGGTGATGGGGCCATGGATGGGCTCAGGACAACAACACAGCTGGGGGCAGTGGTGGCATGATGACGATGCAGACACGGATACGACGATAGGAGAGACACAATTGGGTAGATGACGGACGTGTACTGGCATGGTCCAGAGCGGCAGAATGATGGGTAGATCAAAGACGTGAAAACACGGATGATTGTCTCGTCAGATATTACCAACAATTCGTGTAACAAAAGGCCAGCCAAGCAGGACTCCCCGAAGGAGTTTGCAATGATCTGCTATACTCCGCAAACACAGGCTACATAGATGAAACTTTCCTCGTAGTTTACGTACTTATAACTCAATATACGTACTACTAAGTACTATACGGCGCTACTCTACGTGTATTATAAAACAAATAATTCGCATTAAGCCTTGCCGTTTGTTTATGTGCGAAGGAGCTGCTGGTGATGCCTGTATTAGTCCGTAAGCAGCATGGGGTGGTCCCAAGGAGTTCCTCAGAAAGACATTATTGATGGATCTGTACATCATTACTTTTTTGGCATATCACAAACGAATCTGTAATGTATATCGTTCTCACATTGACTTGGATATTATTCACTGTACAGGGGGTCGCAGCTTATATTGTTGCCACCTGACCACAGTGGCCTTGTTGCTTGTTATTCGTGAGATGACACCATTTGCATGTTGCTGCCACATTTATAAGGCGGAAGTGTGTTTGAATAAAGAGTTATCTTCACAACCAGGGTAACCACTCATTAGAGGTTCATCAAGAACACAGCTAAGGTTTTTGCTTGAATAGATTTTTGAACCACAAGATGTACCGGCGGCCGACAAATGAGGCCGCATTTGATTTCTCCTATTCAACATTTTTAGTTGAAATAATCGAGGTGCCTTCAAAGTGAAACTAAAACTAAGAGGAAGGTATACTTAGAGGAAGGTATACTTAGAGGAAGGTATACTTAGAGGAAGGTATACTTAGAGGAAGGTATACTTAAAGGACGGACGACCGTATGGTGGATTGACTTTCTTATTGTCTCATATGGTTAGTCCGAACATACAAATAGAACTGTACATTGATCAACAGCATGCTCGGGGTATCTTTATAAGTAGAAGAAAAGTCGATTCTATTCATTAACGTGCATTTGTCATGTGAAGCTCATGATAAGAGCTGTCTAAACGTATAATGGAACAGTAGAGGCTGTATTAAGGGGATCAAATCACGATGATGCTGGTGTAGATTTATGGTAGATTTACACGGCCACCCGGGCAGCAGAACATTGAGCAAATGGCAGGTGCTTCTGGCGAACAATGAACTAGGCTCTGTAGATGCTGCACTCCTGCCACAGGACTCGCATACTCATGTTAATCACAACGGGAGATCAGTTAAGTGGCTACATCACTTTGCTGATACTCCAGCAATTGCCAACAATGTCACGCGGGTCCACGAAGGGGAATATACGTCCTTGTCAGACCACTTGCCGCTTCGTGCAGAGCTGTCACTACGTGCGCTCCCTATAATGGCAGGAGGGGATGCAGCCACTTAATCAATAAACTGCCAGTTCAATGACCCTAACACAGGAACGTTTTGTTCAATTCGTATCAATAAGCTAACTATTCTGTCATAAGAGTGGATTCAAATACATGCAGGTGCTGAGCGTACAAATTATACGACCTCTAGCGGTGTATGTGCGATGCAGTTCTGGTGTCTGGGAAAGAAGCGTTTGGGACAAAAACTCAGCGCGGAATACACCGGGTCCCGCCCGGGGCTGGACCAGGCAAGTGGATACCTTACCTGACGCAAGCGTAGGTGCCTATGTGCGGTGGCGAAATTCTGGCACCCTAAATAGGGGATAAACCAGAACGAATAATTCCTGCAAATACGCATTTGTTTGCTTCTGTAAGCATGAGGAAAAATTGCGTACAACTAGTTTGTTGGAGAAAATGATTACTGGGCGAATGATTGATAACTGGAAAAGAATGAAAAAATCTGAAGCCGAAAGACAGGTCATTTTCTGTTAGTGTAATGATATAACAGGGGAGGGAAATATTGCTGAGATATGATGCACCACTTTAATAGCATATTGTTTCAACAACGATGACTCAAAAAATGTCGAAGAGGCACCACTTTAATAGCATATTGTTTCAACAACGATGACTCAAAAAAATGTCAAAGAGGCGTTTAACCAGGAAAACAATATCAATGAGGAAGATGAAGTCAATAAGTGGGAACATAAATCAGTGGTTAAGAGATTAAAAAATGAAAATCTGTATGAAAGGATGTTATATCAGCGGAATTTTATAATTATGGTCCTGTTCAATCCCTTCGTGTCATTTCTATTTTCTTCGCTGGCCGCCTTATCACTAACTACCTACCAAAGCTACTTACGAATGTAGTAATAAAACCTTTTATAAAAACAAAGACAAAGTGTGCAACAGATGAGGGCAAGTGTACTAGGTCATGATCCAAAAAAGACTGGGCAAAAGGTCTCCAAACAACATCAAATCAATTTGGCGTTGGGCCTGAACACGGAACTGAAATGGCTATTTAATCAAAATACAAATTATTATTTCTTTGTCATTAGAGGTTTGCCAATGAACCTTTGTTTTTTTTAGGCTAAATAAACAATTGACCGCATTAATCATTGGACATTAAAAAAAAAGGAAAGGGGGCGCCTGTGTACCTCGTCAAGCTACTAAAATCATGGTACCAACAGCAACACTGCGCAATACGATGGTGAAGCTCAACATCAAACCCGTCCCGAACACCAATGGGATAAGGCAGGGAAGATTCTCTCGCCCCTTCTATTCGATGTGTATGTAGACAGCCTACACGAGCGTCTATCTCTTAGCCTTGTTGGGTGTCACATTGGTGGCTGCTGCATTAACGCAATTAGCTAAGCCGACGATAGCGCCCTACTGATCCCTCATGTTGATGCTCTTCAAACTATGTTAAATATATGTTAGGTCAAGGCCGCAACACTAGATATAGAGTACAATACTAGCAAATCTGATCGTGCGCTAGTAAAACCGCGCACCATGTAGAGGTTCCAGTTTAGAATGAATGTGTTAAATGGTACTCAGTTGGATTGTGTGGACAGCTTTCCCTACTTAGGTCACTTAATAACAAACAACTGCTGCAATAATGCTGATGTCTCCAAGCAGCTTGAGAAATTAAATACAATTGGGAATCAGCTGGAAAGAATATTACACTTCTACACAAGAGATGTAAAAATACAGCACTTTAAAGCCTACTGCTACCCAATCTACTTCAGCTCAGAATAACTATCAGTAAACTGAGAGTAGCCCACAATGATATTTTAGGAGGTTCATTGGTGCCTCAACAAGAACGATTACTAGCCATGTATTCGCAGCATATCATGTGGTCTGTCTTAAGGTGCACGCTAAAAAAAATTGTGTATCAGCATATTATAAGATTTAATAATCCCTTCCTGGAGGCTATATGGAATAGTGAGAGATACGAATCATCTCCAAATATAGGTGGAACAGAATTCTGCTGGTGCAGGAAGATCCCTATATTAATAGAAATATTGTTTGACGCCCATCTGCCTGTTTATGTTGTGGGTGCATTGTATGGACGTGGAGATGAGTTTTGTTGTATACATATCGTGTGGGAAAAGGACATTGTACGGACGTGGAGATGAGTTTTGTTGTATACATATCGTGTGGAAAAAGGGCATTGTATGGACGTGGAGATAAGTTTTGTTGCATACATATCGTGAGGGAAAGGGGCATTGTATAGACGTGGAGATGAGTTTCGTTGCATACATATTGTGTGGAAAAAGGACATTGTATAGACGCGGAGATGAGTTTTGTTCTACACATATCGTGTGGGAAAAGGACATTGTATGGACGTGGAGAGGAGTTTTGTTGTATACATATCGTGTGGGTAAAGGACATAAAAATGATCCAAGCCCACTTGTCACCAACTGAACTTATCAATTGATGTCGCGTATTTCATTCCTACTTCGTCTCCACGTGTGCTCTTTAGGTGCGTATTGTGAATGGATTGGTGGGAATATTTCGCTAAATTTGCTTCTTCGTAACGATTATTGCACCATTGAGTGCTGTAATCATTTTTATATCATCGAGTCGATGTTTGCATCTCCGTGCCACCTGCCAGTTTGGCACTTGGTAAAACACATTGACAATTATTGCCTGCTTTCATATAAGTCACACATTCCTCATTATTTAATTCACTCACATTGACTAAGTTACCTAACATCATTTCACATATGTTGATGATCATAACCTTTCAAATCGTATTTGAATAGAATATAGTCACAAATATTTCAATCTGGTATGACTATACATTTTATTTAAGGTGAGGTGAAACTTCTTTGAACTGCATCTTGTCTTTCAATAGTTTCAATTTTTTAGAAACTAGAGTGGAGAACAAAGGTCTATAACTATTTGGAATGGATCCAGACATCTCCAATGTATACGAAAATTGTAAATGGAACATTCTTTCATTTAATAAATCTAGATTTCATGAATGAATCCGGATATCATTAAAGGATCGGATATCATGAATGGATTTGGATATCATAATTGAACCCATAATACCTGAACATATACCGGAAATAGACATATCCCAAAATCAGGGTAGGCATGGAGCAACCAATGACAACGGAACCATGACAAAGTGTAGTGAAACAGCGGTCCCGACACATTAATACCCAATAGTTGTGGGTAGACCATAAGGTTTTCGTGATTGGAAATTAGTGGGAATAATATTTTGTCCGATTTCCAAAGACATTAGTCACCGATAAACGAACCCAGAGCCAAATTTAAATGTTCTTGAGGCCATTCTGCTTTAGTTCTTTAATAAACAACGTAGCCTATTTACGAGCCGCGTTCACCAACCTCGGCCCTTGTGTTAATTCATGAGTATCACCCCGTTAACTATTACGGATCGTTTCCACACTTACGCAGTTAACAAACACGGATTGTTTAACCAAGCTCGTCCAGTCCCAACAAGTCCTTTGCTTCTGCGTCCCCAGCCGGCTAATTCAAAGCCTCAGCCCGTCCCCATCTCCTCCATCCCATGGCCGTTCTGCTCCACTAAGCTCATTACGGAGATGATCGAGAAGGCCACCAATATTGGCCCCTTTTCATCCGAAGCTCCTCCAATAGGATGCGCAGGGTAAATTTAGAAGGCTAATATAAATGACAGAGAACCCACCACGGAGGAAATTGGCTTAAGCTACACAAATGAACCGCAACCAGTCAGGACAGGTCGGGAGGGGGAGTCAACAATGGGCGGGGACAAGTTAGGCGGTTCCTGTTGATGCTTGATGATTGCCCAGGTAAAAAGAAAGGCCAAGGCCGAAGATTTTGGAAAACTTCAATGGTTGAACTTGATGAAGAAAGGTTATGTCCACAGTGGATAGCTCAAATGGGGAGTGATGAACTCAGTGAAAATAGGTGTGAGTGAGGATAATTGGGAAACACTGATTGTTGAATTTGATGAGTAGAGGGAGTGTCATGCTTAGCTAAGTTTCGTGAGTGATGAACAGTGTAAAAATGTATATGTTGAGTATAGTTTGAGAACCACGTTAGAATTGATTTCAGAGAAAAAATAAATCACATGTATGATAACAGCTTTGGGAATTGCTTGTTGTTTGTTATTTAATGCGAGGACAGAGCCATCGTGATCCCAGTTATAAGTCGAGTCGCGTTGATGCAAATTGGACGACTAATGGAACATAATAGCAAAATACTTGATGTTATGTAATAGCTAGCAAAAGAAGAGCGCAAGCAACCCTAATTTTTTATCTAATAATAAAAGTGGTATTCGAAGAAAACATTTTGAATGCGAGGTGTACTATCATAAAAACCAATGCGTATTCAGTGAATGCCAAGGGGAAAAAGTATGAAATTCTATAACAAAGCTTAAAAAGTTTTTCCCCTCAGTATGATTGATTTTCCGCTCACATATTGTGGAAGGCACAAGTCAACTTTGCCTAAACAACTTTTATGTCATAGACACGCAGTGTGGAAAGTTACTTTTAACAAGGGTAGCCACTTATTATGATTACATCACGTAGAATGCAGCCAACAGAAAAACTATACACTTTAATAAGCAAAACACACAACGGTTCCCTTAATTCTAGTCGACCACAAAAATATCTACACCAAAACTATCTCGACCAAACAAAACCAGCACAAACTTCTCAAAGTGAACAAAAATGTGAGCAGTTTTTGGCGCCGCTTCCTTCCTCGAAAAATATATCTATTTCTTAACCTGTGGAGAGGGTTTTGTGACCGACCAGTGGTGGGGGATGTGATAAAAGGGTAGATAAGAACTCGGCAGAACGGACTAAAATAGCAAATGAAGGCCGAATTGGTCAAGATAGTATGGAGTAGTGAAGAGGAGACGATAAACGTGATGAGAGCACATAAGACGGCAGCGCACCGGGTAATGGGAATTAAGAAAGGTACTTTTTGGTAACGTGTACGTCAGTGGACATTTTATCCGAAGATGGCATAAACGGGACACCAGATATACACCTAAATTAGCTGTAGGTTGGATGGTTTTATTCTTATCTAACCCAACTGGAGAACACAAATGACAAGTACTGTAAGAAGTATCAGAGATGTTGACATACGTTTTGCCACGCTGTTTTCGTGTAAGGAGCGCACTCATGATACACCCAGGCAATAAATGTGTTACTATGGAAACAGGGCACTCAGAATATGCCTCCTAGTAGATGTGAACATGGAACAGGGGTACAACTGGGTCCGACGGACTGCCCACTCGGATCCCATCACACAACCTGCCCGGACCTCGTACCGCAGCCCACACTGACCCCGTCGCACTGCCCACCAGGACCCCGTTGCCTTACTCATCTGGACCCCGTCGCACTGCCCACCAGGACCCCGTTGCCGTACCCATCTGGACCCCGACGCACTGCCAACAGGACCCCGTCCCACTGGCCATCAGGTTCCCGTTGCTTTACCAATCTGGATCCCATCGCACTGTTCACCAGGACCCCGTCCCACTGGCCAACAGGTTCCCGTTGCCTTACCCATCTGGACCCGACCGACGCGCTGCCACCAGGACCAAGTCGCACTGCCCACCAAGATACCGTAGCCCTACCTACCTGGATCCCGTCCCCCTTGTGTAGGGCCTATCAGACATGTAACTTCAATGTGCGCGGCCTCTAACGTGATTCGCGGCAGCGTCCAAGCTGAATCAAAAGCGATGGTGTTTTCCTTTCTTCTAACTCGTATTGTAGCCCTGGCAGTCTTGCGCATTGAAGCAGTGATAAAATCAGTTGCAGTATTTGCCAATAGCGGGGTACGTTCTTAGGTTAGCGTAACTTCGGCAGCCCGTGTATCAGGTTTGGCGGTTTTATCCTAAAGACTTCTTTCACTTTCAATATTATTGTGCCCGGACTTCGGCTTAAGCTCGCTCTCGGTTAGATGTTCAGTCATCTGACGGACTTGGCCCAAGGCCATCTCCATGGATCTCCCTAAACACAAGAGTTGCTTCCGAGAGGCGGACTTCTGGAACGCTCTCTTCACGACCTCATCACAGCGACATTTTTGGATAATTTACATACTGATTTCCTGATCGAAACATGCAAACTTACGTGAAATGAACAGCGGACGAAGTCTCGTGGGAAATTCGTCAATAGTTTTGCCCTCGTATTGAGCTCGACGAAATTGGTGCGTGAACTTCGAATTCTACGCATTTTCGTGGGTTGAATAAATATTCATCGAGCATTTTGCAGAAGCTGGTGAATGTCTAATTCTTTTTTCGACACACAAGGAGTGTACTGAAGATGACAAAGGCCTCTTTGCTAGGGTAGTGTAGCGTCAGTGCTTCTTTCTTCAGTCGTTATTCACATAGAACGCCTTTAGCTTGTCAAGTCTGAAGAAGTATTCATTCCTCAGGATTCCCGCTGGAGTTTCTACTCCATGTACAGTAGCGAAAAAAAATTCCATTATGATTGAAAACAAAGTAAAACCTTCAATGTTCATTTTCCGCTTGATATGTGACATCGTCAGAAATGTAATTAATATTCCCCATTAGGAAGCTTTGTCTACGTATAATACCGAAATAAATTTTTATATAAAGTTAAATTCTACGTGGGAAAAGTTGAATTTGTTTTTCCGGTTACAGACTAACCATAAACTATTTTGCTGTCGCAACTGTACAACAAACTCTTCAGAAGTAGGTTGTTCTCGTGCAGCGTCCACCTTATCCGTCGTCAAATAAAACAAATGGTGTCTAGTAACTACGAAACTCA
Organism: Gammarus roeselii; assembly: GCA_016164225.1. NCBI lineage: Eukaryota > Metazoa > Arthropoda > Malacostraca > Amphipoda > Gammaridae > Gammarus > Gammarus roeselii. Next base: position 722 of record SDVV010042421.1, on the reverse strand, counting down.
CATGAAAGGAAACGTGGCCTGACATACGATTGCCCCGTAAGTTGGATACGGTATGAATTTAATTAGAGTTGTCAAAGACGGAATAAACTCAATCCTCGTAACACCTTGCATGAGATGACATCCCCGTCTCCATGGCAACGAAGATCAAATAAAAGTTGCGAATACAATCAGAGAACAATATGAGAGCGACATAGAAAAGGAGTGGAGCTCGACACGGCTACTAAAAAGACAATGATGAAGAAATCGGGGATTAAAATCACACACAAAGGGACTGGAAAGTTGTTCAGCTGAGACGATATGGAGAAGTTAGTTTGTTAGTGTGGTGGTGCATATGCGACTGCAATTGCACACATTAAATGATAAGCATAGGATAAAAGTGGCACGGACATCAAACATTACACGAAAATGAATAAATATTATTATAGAACCGTCTCGAAAAGTAATTATTGTTATTAGGACAAAAGTGCCACGGACATGATCAATTACAATCATGATTAGGCATAAGCTACCGATTATTATAATGCAAATGAATGATATCTACTGGTGTGACGGGAGAGAGCCAATGATATGACACTGACGTCAGTCTTCTTCATCATGGACAAACCGACGACATGAAGCGTTTATACGAAGCCTACTATAAAATCATTAATGGGTTTCATAACGAGCAGGCTCAGGTAATTTAGCAAGTAAGTGGCTGTTCCATGAATAAATTCATCATATAT
>SDVV010042420.1:0-10344 GCA_016164225.1 Gammarus roeselii | reverse complement strand
CGGTCACCGCGCTCACCCAAGTGACAATCTTGGTCACCGCGCTCACCCAAGTGACAATCTCGGTCACCGCGCTCACCCAAGTGACAATCTCGGTCACCTAGCTCACCCACGAGACAATCTCGGTCACCGCGCTCACCCAAGTGACAATCTTGGTCACCGCGCTCACCCAAGTGACAATCTCGGTCACCGCGCTCACCCAAGTGATAATCTCGGTCACCGCGCTCACCCAAGTGACAATCTCGGTCACCGCGCTCACCCAAGTGACAATCTCGGTCACCGCGCACACCCAAGTGACACTCTTGGTCACCGCGCTCACCCACGTGACAATCTCGGTCACCGCGCTCACCCACGTGACAATCTCGGTCACCGCGCTCACCCAAGTGACAATCTCGGTCACCGCGCACACCCAAGTGACGATCTCGGTCACCGCACTCACCCAAGTGACAATCTCTGTCACCGCGCTCACCCACGTGACAATCTCGGTGACCGCGCTCACCCAAGTGACAATTTCGGTCAGTGCGCTCACCCAAGTGACAATCTCGGTCACCGCGCTCACCCAAGTGACAATCTCGGTCACCGCACTCACCCAAGTGACAATCAGCTAACATTACAATTATTGACACTTAAAAACCTTTTGAATATTTCAACGTTCCTATGTAAATCATTAGCATCAGCATCTTGTAAGTTTGAGTCCTGGCAACCTGGTGAGTGCTTGGGAATACAGGTTTTAGTCAGTTTTGTTTAGGCCATGAAAAAGTTGAACAATGCTCTGACGTGAGTCTTCAAAAGGAAACACGTTTAATCAATAAACATTTAGTTCACATCATCTGCATCAATGATGAACCCACTGAGGAAAGAGCCGTAGGCAATCGACGACCGTCAGATTGCGTGGTGCATGAAACAGCTCCTGCTACGAAGGAGGCTACGACAGAGACTGTTCAAATAGAAAATAATTTATTGCAGCATGTTAATTATTGACCTGAAGAAAAGATTTGTTATACTAATGAGCAGCTTGTTCATAATCTTTTGAAAAAACTGTCATTATTCCTTCGTTAAATTTCCTACCAATATATTATTATCACTCCATTTTTTTATTTTAACCGTTTGGGAAGCACCAGATCTTTCTGACTTCTCAACGAAATATTTGCTGTTCCCAACACCAGCGCTGAGTCGTTAAAGCAGTCCTTTTCTTATTGCTTCCTGTGGGAAGAATTTTTTGTTGTCGGCAAATCGTGGCAAACAAGCTCGGGCTTCCTACTCATGAAGTCAGATGCCCACAGTTTATGGCGGCACAAATATCTTTAAATAGAAAACGTGCAAAAATCTTCCCGAGAGAAGGTTTGCAAACTTCGCATATAATTCCACCTTGTCCTTATTCTGTCCTAATTCTTTCTGCAGAAATTTGAGAAGGATACGTGAAACAACAACGACTGCATTCTTTACTCGGGTATCTGAAGGATCTGTTATTCAACTTGAAGAAAAAAAACATTTCCTAGATTTCTTTTGGGATAACATCAACGGTGTAATTTGAAATGTCGTAAGCAAGATTTATCAAGGAGAGCATAGAAAATGTAATAATTTAAATGCATTTATTTACGAAAAGAAATGTGTGGCTTGCGTGACTCGCCAGTAACACTATGACAAACAATATACCAACTGTATCCAAGTATATCGATACTATAGAAACACTTAGGAAAGTAAGAAAGCTGGTTATTTGAAGAAAGAGAACTCTTCGGAATTTTGTTTCTGTGCCTTTAAAACAATCTGAAAAGAATTACAAACTAATATTGGACAATCAAATACTGGGTGAAAAATCAGCAGTTTTCACCGGTGGCTCGTGTAATCAACACTACACACATAGTGAAGTGGAAACAGGGTGAACGTGAAAAAGTTGGTCCGATGTTGCACAGCAAATTTGAATATGAACAACAGTCGAACATTTTATTGTTTCCAGATATAAGTTTACATTGGCACTTCTATTGTAACCACCGTTCATTGATCTTCATAGCTGCATATATTCCTTTACTGAGTTACCGCTATCCAAATCATTTTCATCGTGTCAAAACAAGTATAGGAGCATAAGTAACTTATTTTCAGACTTCGGTTTGAATTATATTGAATGTTCATAATCCAATATTCAATTAAACTAAGAAAACAATGTTCCTGAAAAATTATTCATCAGCCATGTTAAAATGCCGATAACGTTATGCGATTCGATTCAGTACCAAGTATTTTCCAAGAGTTGCAAGATAATTGTTTGTTGTTGCTTGTGAAATATGCTTAGATGAATTTTCATCCCGATGAACTTCACTCGCAAAACTCTCTATTTTTGTATAAATGTATTATGGGTATGCAAATGTATGATGATATATTCTGAAATGAAATATGAAGCGGCCGCCTAATATAGAGTCAGCTGAGTCGAATTCATTTTGAATTTGTCCATCCCATGCCCATGTGTTTCTTACTTACAAATATTCGTTGGTGAGATTATCAATAACATAGGTTGTGAACTCATATTTTGCCACATGAAGTACAAACCGGCCGCACAAACCGGCAGCTGACAAGAAATTAGCTGTCACGAATTCGTTCTAATCTCTCGCTTCGCTCATCAAACAACGCCATTAAATATTGTGTTTGAATAATTTAGACGTAAGAACTGAAAATATTGCTAGACGGTAATACTCAAATTGTAAATTGACACAAACAAACACGCCAACATTGTTAGGAAGTTGAAATGAAATGATAGTTCGTAAATTTGATCAATCAAATGATGCATATCATGTTGACAAAAGGGCTGCACTGAAAATTAGCATGGAATCCCAATTTCACCAATTATGGTCGATCAGCTTTAATATAGATCAAGTAATTGTATATAACTTGTAATATCTCCAAGCAGGATTACAAATGGTACTGGAAATTCTTCGCTTCACCTTCTAGCAAGTACAAGACAAACAAACATACCTCTGCGAGATCCAAACCTTTTAAATAACCGAGTCATTGTTAGTATTGCGAGGGGGGATTTGAATACCCCTTTAGCAGGATTATCTGTTCATCTCATAGAATATCCAGTCATTGCTCAAATTGCTGCAATGAATTACTCCATCGGCAACTGATCAACGGGCTTCATCAATAATTGACGAGCTCTCGTCTCATATGGCATCATAGATCAAACTCTTCCTTAGAGCGGCATCACTGAAGCACTTCCATACATTACAAGATTACCATCTCATAAAAAAATAAAAAAGTAATCTGAATTCACAGTCAATGTACCTTTCATTTTTTTTTCCATCAATAAATATACAATGACCCATATAAGAGTATGTTAGGAGATGAGCCTACAGCTGCATGACTGAAGGATCCCCTCTATCTGGCCTTACAGTTCAGATTTTCTCGTGGAATGACTCTATAAGCAAACACGTTGCTTCGTTTGTCATTTGGAGTAGTTTCTCAATATTACACCTAGCTTCAATCCCTCTCTGTAAACTGATAATCCGCGTACCAATCATTTGGTAACAGTTTTAATTCTGAGCAACCTGAACGTGATCCGTTCGAATAAGTCGTATACAACCTGAGGTACTGTGCTCCACAGAACCCCGGATTGGTTCTTCACAACCTATTGCCCCGACATCTCTGATTACTGAAAATTTTCATGTGATTACATATATAAAAATACGTATGAATATTAAAATCAGTCACTGAGCAAAATAAGTTGATATGATCGAACAGATAAATCGATGTCATATAAGCAATGCGCTGAATGGTCCTCTCACGGCGTCGTGAGCACTGGGGTTCATTTCAACTCCCTCGGCACACCCGCTGCGCTTTGCCACTTTCCAGTAAAAAAAACTAAATATTACATTTTTCTGTACTGGAACGACCTTAGCTCACTTATAAATTAAAGTAGAATACATCAGGAAATTATTGACTTTCAAATTTGCATGTATTCTGTTATATTCCAGCTGAGTTTTTTTTTCATAACGTTTTCCTCTCATCTATTCATTTATTTCAGGTTTGTACTCGTTCGTCTAGAAAGTTATTATTCATGTCTGAGCGAATTTGATGCCAATGTGCCATCCAGTTGGCACCAACAACATGTCACCAGTTGTTTATATAATTTCACAGCTTGAAGTGAACGCTTTTTTCCCAAAACCTAAATTCTGAATGGGACCAATAGTATTCACAATGGGACCAATAGTATTCAGAAGTGGTACAATTGCAAACAAAAATGAACAAATACGAGTTCAGTTCCGGGGACATAGAGCTGCGACTACCGAGGAACTGTACCCGTTCCCATACCGATGGAGAAGGTTGATAGAAGTTACCATCGGATGTCGATACAATTTGCACACATGATGTAGATACTGTAGCGCTTCTTATTGTCAACCATTCTGCGCGTATTGCAAAAGGACAAGCTTTGTTACCTTATCATTCCAGTATTGAATAGGACTTGTAGATCCACGAATAACCATGTAAGATATTTAGATCAATCTAGATATCTTGCATGGTTATTCTTATCAATAAAAAAATACTTCGAATTCAATTTATTCTACAGGCCGAACAACAGATTCGCAGATAAAAGTGGTACACAAGTTTATCTGACAACAGGCCTAACAAAAACCATACAAGTTTATCTGGCGACAGGCCTAACTAAGACCATACAAGTTTATCTGGCAACAGGCACAACAAAGACCATACAAGTTTAACTGGCAACAGGCCTAACAAAGATCATAAAAGTTTATCTGGCAACAGGCCTAACAAAGACCATACAAGTTTATCTGGCAACAGGCCTAACAAAGACCATACAAGTTTATCTGGCAACAGACCTAGCAAAGACTTTACAAGTTTATCTGGCAACAGGCCAAACAAAGACCATACAAGTTTATCTGGCAACAGGCCTAACAAAGACCATACAAGTTTATCTGGCAACAGGCCTAACAAAGACCATACAAGTTTACCTGGCCACAGGCCTAACAAAGACCATACAAGTTTATCTGGCAACAGACACAACAAAGATCATACAAGTTTAGCTGGCAACAGGCCTAACAAAGACCATACAAGTTTATCTAGCAACAGGCCTAACAAAGACCATACAAGTTTAGCTGGCAAGAGGCCTAACAAAGACCATACAAGTTTCTCTGGCAACAGGCCAAACAAAGACCATACAAGTATATCTGGCAACAGGTCTAACAAAGACCATAAAAGTTTATCTGGCAACATGCCTAACAAAAACCACACAATTTTATCTTGCAACAGGCCTAACAAAGACCATACAAGTTCATCTGGCAACAGGCCTAGCAGAGACTATTCAAGTTTATCTGGTAACAGGCTCAACAAAGATCATACAAGTTTATCTGCCAACAGGCCTAACAAAAACCATACAAGTTTATCTGTCAACAGGCCTAACAAAGACCCTTTACTAACTACACCATTTCATCGTTTTCATGTCTTGCTTTCCGGTCCAAGCCACTGGCTACGTGATATTTCACGCGAACATGAGCAAGTTGTTTCCAGGTACAGTAGTGAAAGAAAATTCGTTTATGATGAAAGATGATTAGAGAAATCTCCAATGATCGTTTTTCGTTCGACATTTGAACTCATTGGAAATTTGATCGGTGTTGTCCATAAAAAAGGCTCGTCCAGGTATAGAACCGTAAGATATTTCCATGTGAAGATAAATTCCACGTAGGAAAAGGCAAGTTTGTTTTTTCGTTTATAGACTAACCACACAAATATCCTTTAGTTACAGAAAGTTCATGGAACTCGTCAAGTGATGAGGCAACCTTGTTACCACAGCCTGCATGCTTTTAAGCTTGGTTGTGAGTCGGGAAAAGGTTCTTTAGGCCGCATAAATCAGTCGGAATAAAAAATGCGGACGACTATGTTCCAGTAAACCCACAAAATAAGTACTGCAGCAGAAGATACGGGCGAGTGAAAATGCATGTACTTCTCATTGATGATGAATTTTCCATCATTATTTAGGGTTGAATAACTATTTTGCAATCTTATTTTATACAAATTCTAGGCCAAATCCATTAGAAAGGGGGGTGACCCACGCAAAGCGCATCTCACACTCCTCTCCTACACTCACACGCAAACAAACCTACCCCTTATAGGAGCTGAAGGGTTCAGTCAGGTGACCCCACTACACACACTTCGGGTCATGAGTAAAATCAGAGATCAGTGTCAGCAACAGGGCCCAACAGTGTTATGACTGGTTTACTCCTGCTGCGTCATAGTAAGCGGACTCTCCTTGTGCCCACGATCATTCCGTTTCTCAACGAGACGCCAGAGGCGAGAAAGCAAATCAGGGCAGTGTAATAAACAGATTCATTTACAACCATTTTTTACCCACGCTCATCATTTGCAAGCTCAAATTACCTACAGTACACTCTTATGGCTCTGCTTCTTAACGTCTGCATCACGCCATCCATCTATACAAACTTCTAGGTGGACCAAAGTTTCGGTCTATCTATCTTCACCATGTGCCTGAGTCATCTCAGAACACGATAATATACTATTGTTCTCGAACTTTCTCACCATCCCCGTTCTACTCCGTCCAACGTCGTTATTGATCCCATCTCACAATGTCACTCCAGCCATGCTCCTCAAACTATTCATTCAACCTTCTTCTCTCTTCTGTCCTGGCCCCCCTAGTTTCAGCCCCGAACAGCACAGCTGGGGCACTACCTCCACATACAACCCTCTTTTTGCTATCCTTACTCATTTTCCTAAAGCTAATGACACTCTTCCATGCTTCCAACGCTTAACACTCCTCCTCCACTCGTAATTTTACCTTAGTTTCAAATATCTCAGTCATCTCCACCTTGGTCTCCATATTTTAGAAAGTATCCAATCATATAAGCGAAGGTTCAACTTAGAGCGACCAAACTTATCCCTTCTCTGCGCAATGAACGTACGCAGACTTCGCGAACTAAACCTGTGTTCGCTGGAGAAGCGTCGAGTCAGAGGTGACTAGTTCAAAGTGTGGAAGATAATGAAGGAAAAGAAGACGTCGACCAAGCAAACCTTTTCACTCTAGATGCAAACAGAGTGAACATGAATAACTGATACAAAATCGTTGGTAAGAGTTTCTCATTCTAGATCACGCGCAGTTTCATCACGTGTTGTCGATGACTGGAACAAACTTCCAGCGAAAGTCGTAAGGAGCAATATAATCGAGACGTTCAAGCCACGACTTGATAATTCTACTAGAATCGCGCACCAGCACATTCGTAAAAATGGTGTTTGGCTCTGAAACCAGCACGGTTAAAATAGTTTCTATAATGGCAATAGCACGGTGAAAAAGGTGCCCGGCATCAGTACCTGCTCGTTACCTGATGGCGTCCAGCAATGACACCGGTCAGAATTGTTTTTTTAAGTGAGAAATTACATCAAAACTATTCCAAATCAACATCGTGGATTGGTGTCTTTCTCATCAGGTGCTGATCTGAGTTGTTTCGAGTATCATCGGTAATTGCAATTTTCTGCAAGCAGCCTTCCCCTTTTTGATCTCCTAAAATAGAAATTACTCAGGCACATTATGCTCCCTAGGTTGTTCTACTTGAGAACTATTCTTCTTGCTATCAAAAATCAACCTAATTAGGGCAAAAATGCCTCAAATTGTCTCCTTACACGAGTAAATACTCACATATCTTACACGTGTAAAAACTTAGACGTGTTCTTTCAAAATCTTTCAGTTCTACTCGCATCGACATTCCTCGAACATCTCATTACCTGACTTTTGCCCACGTTAACTTGCAGCTTCCTCCTCTCATACCCTACCAAACTCAAATACTATCCAATAAAACTTCTCCGAATCTGTCACCAGCTGTTATCATCCACAAACATTAACTGACTCGACTGCCAACTCCGAAAATTTACTCTCGGCAGTTCCAAACCTCGACTCATTACACTCGCGTTCACCTTCCTGGCCTTTCCATCCGAGTAGAGATTGAACAGCCAGAGAAACAGAACACTACCTCGTCTCAGTCACACTTTCACTGTGAACCAAGCACTAGCCTCGCTCCCTCCTCTGACGAATGCTCTGCTGCCATCATTGAAACTCTGCACTTCTTTATCACCCACTTTCGAAAAACACATCATTCTCCCCAGCGGCTCGTTGTCGACCCTATCGTTGGCCTTTTCCAGATCCATGAAGACCCGGAGAACATCATTTCCTTTCGCACGGTTCTTCTCACACCCGTGACTCGCAGAAAAATCTGAACGATACAACCACTTCATTAATCGCACAATCCTTACCGTCTTTAATCCTTTTGATTTTCACTCTCCCATACAATTTACCGACAACACATAACAAATTTATACCTCTCAGGTGGCAACATTAATTTTTAGCTTCTTTACCCTGATTCATCGGAACAATGCAAGCTCTGCGCCCCTAAATCGGCACCACGTCAGACTTAAACTCAGATTCTGTAATCTCACTAGTCATTTGACTATCGTTGCTTCACCCATTTTAGACGTTCGGTTGCAACGCTGTATACAAACCATGGGCTTCCCTACTTTTATCACCTCTACCGCCTCATGCACATCTTCCTTAGTAATGTCCGCTACAAGTTTCGCTCCCAAACCCGGCATCCGTGCACCACCACCCACAACAACAATGTCAGCCTCTCTGATATCCTCAACATTCTACAGCTCATCCAATAACTCAGACCACCTCTTCCGTTCAACTTCACTCTCAAACGACAACCGGTCGTTTACATCTTACACCAAATTTTCCCTCCCCGTCTCATTATTTATTATCCTCTTCACCTCTTTCCAGAACCCCCCATTATGTTAACCTGTTCACTTTTTATCTTCGTTCCATAGTTGTCATAGACCACCATGCACCGACCTTACTTGCAGCCACTCCTCAAAGACTTATCGTCTGCGCCACCGCCATTTAAAACCTCGACGATCCCCCACTCACTAGCAGCCTTTCCTCCTACACCAGCCAACTAGGCGCTCACCATACACATTTTTTGCCCATCTCAACCCCGCATCTCTCACGCTGTCATATTCCTCTTTCAACGCCTGTTGGAATTACTCTGATCGTCTTGCCACATTCATTTTGCTCACCTTCACTTCCTCCCTTCCTCCTTACACTCTTTTGTTCCCCTTCATTTTACCAGTAGATGATCAGACATTCCTCCACCCTTCCCTCTCAACACCCGCACATCCATCAGCCTTCACACCACTCTCATCGAAATCAGCACAAAATTTATCAGCGCTCTCTCCACCATTGCACTATGGGTCAACCTTACCCATTTGCACTTGGGATATCATATATCCCTACCACGTTCTCCGTCACTACATTTTCATCTCTCGCACTTTGCTCACCCAGTACAACAACTTTGTATTGTCCTCCCAAACTCTCAATACACTCACTTAGGTTAATCCGAAATTACTCCCTCTCCTTCTGACTCCTATCGCGACCAATTTCGCAAGCATTCACGTACACCGATCTTTCCGCACCTAACTGGACTTTTACCCACATAAATCTAGAGGACACCTCCTTTCACTCCGTAACGCTGCTAGCCAACCGATCATTCAATATCAAAACCACCCCTACTCGTGCCCATCCTTATTCCACGCCCGACTGCCGTCCACTTACCACGCCAAACTCACACACGCCCACGTCATTCAACTTCGCCTTACGCAGCGCCAACACGTCCGACTTCTTCTTCTCAAGCATCTCAAGAATCTTTCTCTTTTCTTCCTTCGTACTTTAACCACGCACATCCAGCGAACCTATCAATAGAAATCGTCTTGATGCCTTTGATGGGCGATACAAAAAGCAAGGGATCCCTAGCCCCCTCACCCCGTCACTATTAATCGCCTCCTACTGCACGTAAGGGGTTAAAGTAGCAGTAATCCAATCTTCCTCAGCAGGGTACTCTAAGCTAGTAAAACACTAAATATACTAAAAATGTTATGCATATTTCACGTCGACGCCCAGCATTATCAAAAGTGCTAGGACGCTTATGAATGCGTTACAACTAAAGGGAACTGGTCTCATTACAGAGTCGATACAACATTTAAAGTCACCGAGAAAACGCTGAAATGACACACGAAATCAATGTTTTTTATTCTCTACCTACATCAAGACAAAGCAGATTCCTTAGCAAATGCTTGTGTTTTTCAAATGACGATAATAGCATTCCATTTTCACACAGATGTTACTGAAAAGATCGCGTCACATTGTACATCTTGCTTGGAGTTCCATCAGGTATCACCTGTGATACTAATCAGTAATGGGAAATCAATAACTGGCGCTGATTGCAATCGCTCAGTAAGCCCTTGATTTGTAGATACACCAAGAAGGGTTGCATTTACCCTGACAAA
>SDVV010042419.1:0-10344 GCA_016164225.1 Gammarus roeselii | reverse complement strand
GGGGGGGGGGGGGGGGGGGGGGGGGGTTGGTCATTATGATGCGGCGGGGGTGAACCAGTGAAAACTGTCGGGCCTGCTGCTGACGACGGATCCTCGGACTGCACTCGTGACCCTGAGTGTAAGTTGGGGGCTACCGGCCGGACCCTTTAGCACAAAAGAGCTAAGTTGTGTGAGTGAGAGCGTTTGAGGGTGTGAGGTGCGCCTTGCCGTCGGCCACTCCCCTTTCTGGGGAATGCAGCCTAGTGTCTGTATCTGTATCTGCATGTTATGTTTAGTTCAAATTTTCCCCTTTAAGCATCTGTTAGGTTCACGGGCCGCATGAAGTCACGGCCCAACCGGGGGGGGTGAACACCCTTATTACCCTCCAGACTCCCCTCTTCTTCACCCTTCACTATCTCTCCTCTTCTGCCCCATCCTGATTTGCTTACCTTTTATTTACCTCATTTGCATATTACGTTTAGTTCAAATTTCTTTTAACTTGTCTCAGACTCCTTCTCAACAACTCTCCTAATAGTCGTTGCACACAAACATACACACGCACGCGCACACAGACACACACACTCAAACATACGCATGCTGGTTCTAACTATTCTCCTTTCGGGTGGCAAATAACAGCCAAGTTGCGCTCTTTCTATCATGCAACCTGTTTCTACGACTATTCCTTCTTCTTCTTTCCAATCTTGCTGTTCTCATGCTTGAAATTTCCTACACCTAGTGTAGGTCTCATGCATGGGATCCCCGTTTTCTGTCTCTTCTTCATCTTCCCCCTCAGCAGGTGTTGGAGCGTGATGCCCCGGCACCTAAAGGACTACTGCGGATCCTTGGGGTTCTGAAGCAGGGCAGGTAGTGTGTTATTTCTCCTTACTGCCATCCGGGGAGTGCTGGGACCATATGGCCTCAGCACCTTAGGAGTTCGTGTACCTCCTGTGGCACCCATACATACCATAAACGTTCGCCGCGTAAAGGATTTTGACTTAACGCAGTAGTAAACCTAACTCGAACATTAAAATAATACTAAAAACAAAGACTAACATGATGCAGCACTGTTTGCTGGTTTGACGTTCGGCGCCAGAATAACAATGACTCCAGTGCGCTAGAAAGCCTGGTCTTTCTAATCTAATCGGTACGTGAGCACTTAAATTTGCCCTTGGTCTAATCGTGTTACTGTTGGGCAGAGTGGCCGCTCTTAAAGACGACGTTGACAGCAAGGACAGAGTAATCGCAGAGGTTCAGAAAAAAATGGTGGAACAGCTAGAGACGAGCAAAGATTTCAGTTTGAAGCTTCAGGACGCCACAGCAGCAAAGGAGGCGAGAGAACAGGCGCTCAAGACGGCAACCGAAAAACTACAAGTTGCTGAGGCGTCACTTCGCAAGACCGAGAATCAGTTTCAGGGGATCACCGCTGAGCTTAAAGCTAAGAGCAAGGAGTGCTCCAGTGCCTCGGAGCAGCTCGCATCCGTCATGCGGGAGAAGCAAGAGATTGAGGACACCCTCTCCAAGAGACTCGAGCTGTCGGAGCGCAACTGCTCCGACCTGGCCGAGCAAGTGGAACGCAGTTCGACAGCAGTGACAGAGCTGAAGTCAAAACAGGTGGACCTGAGTGAGCGGCTTAAGGAGTCTGAGGCGGAGAAAGAAAAACTGTGCGCTGAGATGGCTGAGGCTCAGGAAAAAATCAAGGTGAGAGACTGCGGGCCTCTTACAACCTGAGGCTGGCTGCTTTTACGAGGAGCTCAAATAACGCCTTGCATAAATTTCTCTCTTGGATGCTATTGTATGTTCTAAAAGTCTATTCATGCAGCTTTCACTCGATTCATTGCAGGAAATTTGCCGTTTTACCCGCCACTTTTCATCCAAATTTGATTTGAACTCGCGTACATTAGAAAACTTTGGTACTCGAATCTAAGCATCTGAATTTGATGATATTGTTAATAAATGTCGTCCTTCTGATGCTGACAACACTTTTTGACTGAACACGACTCGAGTATTTGCCTTAAATTTTATTATTCAATGTTCTCAGAGCCAGTCGTCGGAGTGCTCGTCTCTGAGGTCCCAACTACAGGCGGCAGATGGCGCGGCCACTGAGATGCGCGCCAGCAACGCAACGCTGCAAGAGGACCTTCGCCAACTGCATGTACAGGTTAGTCGGCAGTTAAGGGCCTCAAGAATTTAGCAGTACACTTATGACGTTGTCATTAGGGATTTTTTTCCATTAACAGTCACGCTGTCGGGCGCTGCTGCCGACACTGACCTCGAACCGCATTCATGTCTCGGAGGGTGTGTTGCGGGGTACCCGGCCGGACCCTTTTACGCAAAAGAGCTAAGGTGTGCGAGTGTATAAGAGTGTGAGGTGCGCCTTGCCGTCGGCCACCCTTCTTGCTAAGGGATTTCGGCCTAGTGTCTGTTTATGAGATGTCGCAATACACTGCAGCGGTATGACAAGCACTGATTCAATAAAATCAGGTCATCCGTTTGCGAAACATATTTTTTCGCATTACTGAATATCGCAAGTTAGCTATAAAATGAAGATATAAATACGCTATTCGGGCGTACTTTGACCTGTGTTCCTCCCTTCGGCGTTTGACAGTCCTGTGCAACTGGTGTTGCTGTAATCCTTTTCATGAGCAGATCTCGGAAGCGAGTGATTCTGCTGCTGAAAGGACATTGCAGCACGAGGCAGAGTTGGAAGCGCTGCAGAGAGGCCTCGCTGCTGCTGAGGGGACGGCGCGGCAACAGCGGGAAGAGTTGACTTTACAGCTGAAGGAGGCCAGGGGAAAGGTAGGTGGGCTTGGTATGACTTGTATCAAGACGGGCAGGGCTTGATGTGGCCTATAACAAGGTTAACGAGCTTGTGATGGCCTGTAGCCAATGGGTGACATGTAACGAGATGGTTATCAGTAGTGACGGCTTCTAGCAAGTTACGCCGGGTGCGGGCCTTCAGGCAAATTGTAGTAAGATGGCAGGGGCTCCATGTGGACTGTAGCTAGGTGGGCTTGACTTGGGATACAATATTTTCTGTAGCAAGGTGAATGAATTTTTGAGCTTTGGAACAGGATAGGTAGTGTTAATGCTCCTTACTTCCACCCGAGGAGTGCTGGGATCATGTGGCTTCAGCACCTGAGGAGTTCCCGTACTTCCTGTGACACCCGTTCATACCTTTGACGTTCGCCGCGTAAAGGACTTAGAGCCTCTACGCAGCAGTAAACTTAACTTGAAGAGAAGAAAATGATATCATATCGTTTTTCTTGATGAAAAGCTATTTCTCTGTAATGTAGTAAGAGCCATTAGTGTAGCATAGCGCTTCTGCTTTTTATTCGAATGAATCTTGATGAGGAAACATTACAGAGACGTGTTTACGAGAAAATCTTGATTACATTCGTTGGAAGTAGTTTCCGACAGGTTTAGACCTTTGTGTCTTTCCTCGTTTTTTGAAAATTCTAAATTTTCCAAAATCTTCGACTTCTCCGAGTTTTTCTGTTTTGACAAAGACTGGCAACGTGACGCCGCTTGGTTCTAAAATGACGGCCGGGCCCCTCTCGGTCGGGAGTTGCCGATTGATCCTCTTCCCCTCTTAACTATATAAGGGAGGCCTGCCCTACCCTTATATAGTTAAGGAAACGGTAGTGCGTTTAAGATAGGTGGGGGAGGAAGAGGCCCCTTACGACTCTAACTACATTACAGAGAAAAAGCTTTTTATCGAGAGAATCGAGATTACAAAAGTTATATTCTCTTCCACTTCGTAAAAGACATAAATATAGCATAGAAAATAACTTTTGTTATCTCGATACTCTCGATTTAAGTTTCTCGACTGTCCTCGAGTTTTTAGGAAAAACAAACTTTTCGCGACGCGTGGCGTCTTGCGCCTGCCGGTCTAAATGTCTTCCAGGTAGCGAGTGACGCGCTCAGCCGTCTGCCAGCTGAACCCCCAACCTCAACCCCTCCTTTCCTATATAAGCGAGGGTTGGGCTATCCCATCATTCATGAGGGCTAGAGAAGTTGCTTTCCGTGAGTAGACGTTGGTGCGTAGTTAAGATGGCAGGGGGTAGGAGGAGGCCCCATATGGCTCTTATTCATTACAGAGAAATAGCTTTTTATAGAGAGTATCGAGATAACAAAAGTTATATTCTCTTCCACTCGTAGGAGCTATATGGTTTTGCATAGAAAATACCATCATGTAGCGCAAGCTAGCCAATACCAGAAGAGCACATGAGCAGGATGGATCGGCTGCATCTTGAACTGGGTGTTCCCAAAAAAACGCTTGCTGTGTAAGGGAATGATAACACATTAGTATAAATGGTGGTAATGACTATACTGATTTTTGAATACAAGAATTGTCGACAACAGTGAAAAACTAGGTCCTAGCGGCAAACTAATTTGCGGGCCCTTAACTTGAGGGCCCAAATAAGATTTAAGTGTGGGTAAATACAGATACGGCGTTGTGGCAACGGCAGTGAACATACATGCTCGACGCGGCCAAAACAATATGCGGGCTGTGAGCATCAGCAACCAATGAGTAGTTACGTAATCAATAGATATTGCCCTCCAGAGTTGGTGGGTGAACCGTGCGGTAGGCAATAAATTCAAAATATAACAGTACCAACAATGTGTACAATAGCTAGCTCCTATGGTTGCAGAGTTGTACTGCAAGTAGGATAAGGAAATACATATCTCGTAATCCGTAACCTGAAGGCTTTGCGTGGAGTGTCGACGCATGCGATGGTAAGATAATGAAGTACGTACTCTGCTACGTAAATGAGGTGCTGGACCCAGCGGATGCGGTGTCCGAAACGTTTGAGGCAAGAAGGACTATCTACCTGGTTCCCCAGGAGACGCAAGGCTGGTTAGGCTACTCTACTGTGAAGAGGTATTTGTGCACGAATACGTGGAGCGACCACCAAACCGCCTTGGATATGATGTCCACGCGTCCAAGCCAGAGACGAGGCATACTTGCGGACATCGTGAGCTTTAGTGAAGGCATGCGGTGTGGCCTCATTGATAAGCGAGCAGATGTAGTGTCCTATAGATGACGCCTTGAGAGGCTTGCTGGAAGTAGGATGGATGAACAAAAACTCATTGTGCGGTGGACATCGTGCTATGTAGGCTTTGAGTGTGGTCATACGGCACAACCCATGTGCCCGGTCATCCGACAGCAGTGAGGCGATAGAGATGAGCGGTGACGTGTGGGCGAGGGTCTGGTTTTTGTACAGGAACTTATCAGCGGTCAATATGAGCGCGCGGGGAGGGTTCGTGGGGAAATGGGATCCCGTGCTTGACATGGCGGCAATCTCAGAGACCCTCTTGCCTGCTGCGATCGCGACGAAAAACAGAGTCTTCTGAAAGAGCGCCCATACTGACGTCGTCTGAGTATTGAAGCGAGGAAAGGCGAGCATGTCTAGCACCGGCTCGAGCTTCCACTGCGTTACGAAACGTCGTTGTTGCGGATTCTCGTGAAACTGGGCCCTAACCATTTCTTGAAAAAATCGCCCCGCGGATCGTGACGCCAAAGTCATGTAAGAGGCGCAAGTGTAGCGCATTCCTGTCGACCAGAGCCATACGAGGGTTGAGCCGCTTCTGCTTGCCGGCGTCGTGCAGGAACGTCAAGAAGGTGGACTGGTTGATAGACTGCGCCTGCTTGGCGCGTAGCCACGTTTGGAAACGAGTCCAGACGCTTTGGTATCGGCGTTGTGTGGACTGCCTGTGCGTGTTAACCAGGGTGTCCGCCAGCGAGCTATCAAATTTGATCGTGAGCACCATTTTTGAAAATTGAATGCGAGATAACGCGAGAAGGGTAGTGAAGTTAGAGGGACCCCTCCCCCCCTGTCTTCGATGCACTGGGACACGTCGAGAGCGAGCGCGAGTTCGTTGAAAAATGCGACGAACGTGGGCCACCACAGTGCGTTGGGGTGGTCGGGGACACCGAGGACGCCGCTGCAGCGGTACGTCTTGAGCTTGTAGAGCACTTGGGGGATCAGGTTGTATGGAGGGAACAGGTATATTTCCCTCCACTGATTCCAGTCGCATTGGAGCGAATCCACTAAAGCCACTCGCTGGTGAGGGAACGGAGCTGCAAAAAGTGGGAGCTTGTGGTTCCCCGGATGCGCGACGAGGTCGATTTGCCTGGTCCCGCGCAGGGTAGAGAGGCGGGAGAAGCATTGAGGCGTCAGTGCCCACTCCGTTTCTACTGGAAGTAGGCGTGAGAGCTGATCGGCCCAAACGTTCTGCGATCCGGGAAGGTAGGTCGCGAGGAGGGAGAGGTGACGGCGCTGCAGGATCTGCAGGAGCTGTGTTCCAAACTTCTGCAACGCTGGGGCCTTGCGTCTGAAGTCCCCATTGGCTACCGCCACCCTGTTGTCGGACAACACGCGAACTGTAGTGTGGTGCCAATGAGCCCGTGCCGCAGCGCATGTGCGATGGCCAGCGATTCCTTCGACGTAATATGGAGATTGCGTTCTTATTGATATCAGCGGCCGTATGACTGCTGTTCGCTGCAGCATACGGCCCCCCACACTTGTCCGATGCATCCGTCCACAGTAGGTGCTCTGGTGGGGCATAGCGAACGGGACGGGGGATTGAAGAAAGGTCTCGCTGCTCCAGTGCTGCGCTGCCCGGCGGAAAGTATTGTTGAGACGAAAGGGCTTGCGGGAAAAATGCAGTGAGCCACCGCGTTGAAGAAGTGGCGAGCATGGCGTAGGTAAGGTGTGAGGAAATTTATTATGCCGAGGAAACTCTGATGCTGTTGGAGCGAGAGGGTTCCGTGGGAAAGTATTTCCGTGGCCGTGTCCCTGCAGCGGTTGATGTATCGCAAGGTTATAGTGATGACCCCAGCCTCTCCGTCGAGTGTAACACCTAAGAAGTCGATCTGCTGGGTGGGTTCCAGAATAGACTTCCTCAGGTGGACGTGGAATCCTAGCTTGAGCAAAAGGTCGCAGGCCGTCTGGGTGTTGCGCCGGCAGTGATGTGCTATCGGTGCCCAGAGTAGCCAGACGTCGATGTAGAAGGCCGCATCTATCCATTGCTGGTGGAGTAAGCGAAGGGGCAGCTTCGCGACCGTTGTAAAGATTTTTGGTCCCAGGTTGAGGCCGAATGGGATGGCCACAAATATAGTTAGCCTCGTAGTTGGAAGGCCAGGAACTTTTGGAGCCTGGCATGAATCGGGACGTGCAGGAAGGCGTCCGTGATATCCAACTTGGTGAACCAGAGAGGGGACTTCAATACTGCCCGCATGCGCTGCGTGTTGGACATGCGGAACGTGGATACGGGGATGTATCTGTTGAGCCTGGAAATGTCGAACACTAGGCGATCTCCTCCCGAGGCCTTAGGGACCGCAAAGATGGAAGATACGAAAACTGGTTGTCCGGGCATTGCATTGACTATGCCTTTGCTCAGGAAATCTAACACGAGAGGTTTGAGAACGTCCTCGAGTTGTCGGTGGGAGACAGTGTAATCGAGCGGAAGGGTCGTGACGTCCATCTCCTGGAGAGGCCTTTGGGAAGGATGCGCTTGACTAAAGGCGCGGCCTTGCTCCAGTGAGCCAGGCGGTTCCTGAGGGTCGCCGGCAGTGCGTCAGAATTCGCGGAAGGGGGGGTGGACCCGCTGTCTGTAGTTACCTGTGGTCTACGGGCGGGAGGGGAAGGGTCGTTTGTTTGTCGAGGTTCCCCGACCTTCTCCGCGACCCCCCTCCTTTGAACATACTGGTCCCGTCCCCGGGCTCCCAGGGCAGGAAGGGAGGAACACCCTGAGTTTGTGTGTTGGGCATCTGAGGCCACCCGCCTCCCCTGCGGTTGTCTGGCGCCGTGTTGGAACGTAGGTCGCACCCTGGATGATGCTTGGCGGTCACGAAAGGAGCTTCGTGCCATCCCGCCACCGCCCTGGAGGGAATACTGTGCGATATCTTTCGGTGTTGCGGGGGTCTCCGAGTCACCGATGGTGCGGGGTCAACGAACCCTGAAATGGAGGAGCCCATAAAAAAGAGAACCTCTGTACTGCTACGGAAAGCTTCCAGCGCCTGAAAAGCCTGTAAAAACGCCTCGTTGGTGAAAAGTTGAGGTTCAAATACCGACCCTGCTAGGAAGGCTGACCGAACGAATTCCGGGCCAGCTTGTCCAGCGTCTAAAGTCGAATCTGGTATCTCCACTGAGCTGCGTCGAACAGGGATCCTGACAATAGTTTGTGAATGGAGCCTGTGGAGAGCTCCGACAGACAATGTAGTGACTGCGGGTTAACTCGCGTGTCATCTGTCAGGACGGGTCTGTATGCGCGCAAGAATGGCCGTCAGTGATACGCCGAGGATGTAGCCACGCAGGTTCTGAGCGCCCTGAGTGCGGAGATGGAAATCCATGGTCCGTGCTTCTGTACAAATGTGATGGACCGGGAAAGCGATTTTACCCTTTGTGGCATCGGAGTGAGCTTTTGGGGAGAGGATGGGAGCATTCGCGAATTCCATCAGGGACCACCTGACTATGGGACAGTGAGCTGTGAGCGTAAAGTGCGCGTTCGATCAAGCGTCTAAGTTTTTTGGGGCCTAACCAGTGAGCAGGGTGGTATTGATTTTCGCGAGGAGTTCGGGTAGTGCATTTGGAATTCGTTCCAGAACCAACAAACCGTTTTCCCTAATGGTCACCTCCCGATGGGTGGGTTGTTAGACTGCAAAGACACTCTTGAGAAACTGGAGAGGGAGTTTCTTCGAACCTACTGACAGCAGAAAAGGAGTGAACCTCCGGACGAGTAGCTGAGCCGCGGCGCTGGTCAAGTCCACCGGGGAGAAAAGGAAGTTAAGGCCTCTCGTGAACCTTGATAAGATTGTTAGGTTGCCTTGTGTCGCAGCTCACCAATCCCTCTGTGTACGTCGTGCTGAGGGGGAGGACATACCACCAGGGAGAGAAATATATGTCTGATGTAAAGATCATATTTCGACCTCGAATGCCTTCTGTGTACAAATAATGTCTCGTCCAAGTTATGCCTCATGACAAATTTGCGTCTGTCGACAAATTGTATGTCGATCGACAAATTCGCTTCTGTTCACAAATTTTATGTCTGTCAACGAATTTGTGTTGGTCGACATATTTGCATTGGTCCAAAAATGTATGTCTGTCGACTAATGTTACGTTTGTTGACAAATTTTTATGTCTGTCAACAAATTTGTCTATCGACATCTTACGTTCGTCGATACATTTTACGTCTGTTGGCAAATTTATGTCTGTCCACAAATTTGCATCTGTTGACAAATTTTGTCTGTCGACAAATTCTATGTCAGGCGACAAATTTGTGTCTGTCGACCGATTTATGTCTGTTGACAAATTTGCGTCTGTCAAGAAATTTATGTCTCGAGCAATTTGTGTCTGTTAACAAATTTATGTTTGTCGACAAATTTTACGTCTGTCAACAAATTTGTGTCTGTCAAGAAAGTTATTTAGGACGAGGCAGGTTTCACCGAGACAGCAAATTCAGTACGTCTGCGCAATTGCCGATCTCAGCTGTGGCTCTGTAGGGGCAGTGGGTCACAAATCCACTGACCACAGATGCCGCCTCGTACTGAATCTTACCTATCAACTAGGTGCGGAGACCCTTTAGGTCTAGTGAGGCGAGAGAGTGCTGTATGGAGCTCAGTGAACCGCGTGTCTTAGTCGAGCAGCGGCGCACGAATGAATGATGGGGTAAGGCAGGCCTCCCTTATATAGATAAGGGGGATCAACCGGCAACTCCGGACCGAACGGGCCCGGCCGCCATTTTGGAACCAAGCGGCATCACTTAGCCAGTCTTTGTCAAACAGAAAAACTCGAAGAAGTCAAAGATTTTGGTAAAATTTCCGAAAAAGGTGGAAAGACAAAGGTCTAAACCTGTCGGAAACTACTTCCGACGAATGTTATCAAGATGCTCTCGTAAATGCGTTTCTGTTATGTTTCCTTGTCAAGATTCATTCGAATAAAGTGCAGAAGCGCAATGCTACACTTATGGCTCTTACGAAGTGGAAGAGAAAACTTGATGGCATCACTGTTTGCTAGTGTCATAAGGATGCTAGCTCTAGCGCGCTAGAAAGCCCTCGTCATTCTAATCTAATATATCTGTAGCAAGGGGGACAGGGCTTAAGATGACTTGTAACAAAATGGGCCCTACTTCGCATGGCATGTCGTAGGGTGGGCGGAACTTCGCGTGGCTTGAAGCAAGATAGGCCCTGCTACGGTTGGCCTGTAACAAGGTGTGTGGAACTGTGGGCGGGGCTTAGAGGGTCCTGACGCAAGATAGGCACTGCTTCGGTTGGCCTGTAACAAGGTGTGTGGAACTGTGGGTGGGGCTTAGAGGGGCCTGACGCAAGATAGGCACTGCTTCGGTTGGCCTGTAACAAGGTGT
>SDVV010042418.1:0-10344 GCA_016164225.1 Gammarus roeselii | reverse complement strand
TATGCCTACTTTTCTTTTGCAGTCTGACTCCCCTCCCGCGTACCAAAGCTCACTTCATCTCAGCGAACTAACGTGCCTCTCGTTGCTCCGAGTACACAGTGCACGTCCCTTCGCCGTGGACTGACGCTCCTCCCACCTACACACGTCATCACCGCTCGCCTCTATTAGGCCAGGAGAGCACGAGAAAATAACATCAAGTAATGAGGTCATGAACAATTTAGAAGTCTCGAGAGACAATGACCTAAGGCTTAGGCAGCTTTGCTAACGGGGAAGGCGAGATGAGCGTCTGTCTGCTGAGGAGTGGCGGGTGCTGCGGGCGCGGAAGACCCGTCAGACTACAGAAAAGAGAAGGGCGCTCTGCCCGTCCCTGCTGTCAACATAGGCGCCTTCCCTCGTCCAGTGCCGCCCCAACTCAGTAGACTAACGATACTCTTGATTTCCCAAGTTTACAGCACCTCCTAAACGAGTCATTGTCCTTAGTGACAAATGGCAGTGTTTGGGAGCTCATTAGAGGATGTCATTCTCTCGCGCTTTGAAGATTTCAAGAGGAGAATTCTAGAATGAACTGTTTGGATTGTATTATATTTGAATGTGGACGAAAGACTTGAACACGGAAACACTTACTCAATTATAATTTATATTTATTTACAGAAATTATACAGAACAGGTTGAGGTCGGAGGATTGTAAGGTAAAACTCGTTTGAATACTCCAATAATTACATTACAAAGATTCACACGTATGTAAAGATCCGCCTCCTTTAACAGCCTGTCTCAAGCGTAGCTAATACGCCATAACCGCTGAACACTAATCGATGGGACCCATTGTCGGGTCTTGACCTCTTTAGAAGGTGTGACACCGCTTCCTAACCGTAATGCCCCAGTGTGGCTCCCTTGTTACCTCACGTAACTAATTCACGTCGCGATTATTGCTCCATTTCATTTAGCTGGATGAAGAGCGTACAGAAATATTCGAGTTTTTTGAACATATGGATATGACACATCCCCTCAATAAAAAGAAATTACAGTAAAACATTTTTATGAATGACTGAACATTAATTACCAAGATGGACACTTTATTTTTTCTAGATATTTACCACGCTTGCCAGCAACGTATCTGCTTCCTCTATCGATCGTCTAGGTTGGTTTGTGGTTCCTTTTAGAGGTAATAATTTGGTTTGATCAAGCGCACTGAGCCGTGTTTCGCCAGCGAGTTCATCCTGTTCATTCACGGACTCGTTGCATATTTAACTAATTGTCGGACATTTTTAGTTCGCACGTGCAAACTTTTAGAAATCATTTATCTTTCCGTCTGTCATTGGATGTTCATCAATGAAAGGTTAACGTATTTCAAGACCGATATACCAATATGATTGACATTTAATTGTTCCACTGTGCTACGACAATAACGTCTTAGAGATAACTACTCTGTTCCCATACATAATGCAATTATTGAACAATGATGGTTTTTCATTATCGCGCTGAGTTTTATGGACTCATTTACCGTGAGGGGAAACCTATTCCTGACTTAATACCTGACTTGGAATAGTAATGAATCCTTCTCATCTACTAAATTATTTTTTAGACGACATTTTATAAGATTTTAATTGCTTTACCAGCAATACAAGCGAGTTTGGCTCTACGTCATCTTTTGAACCAGCTAGAGGTAATCGAGAGAAGCGGTCACGTATGTAATTGGATTTGACAGTATGTGAGTACCGGAAAAGTTGTACTGGCTAATTGGTGAATTTCATCTTTGCAATCCTACGCAACCATTGGTCGATATAGCGATTTCACGCCCCAAAAGTTTGTTTAGTGGCATGAGATTGGTCCGTATCTGATACATACTACTCAATAAGTTTTCCCCGATCCTCTCTATCCCAAGCATAACTCCAAGTGCTTCTTTGTTGATTATTACATAACCTTTATGGGCTGTAGTGAGCGGTTTGGAAGCAATTTGGACGGACATGAAAGCCTCATTGTGTTTCTGGAGTAAGACTGCTGACATGTCTTTGCTGTCACCCGTCTCGGAAGCAGTTTTGATATTTGGGTGAAATAACATGATTATTTTATTAATCCTGAATAAATTTTTAATCGTTTAAAAAAAATGTGATCTCCATTCCAGACCGTTTTATCGTTTTTTCTAAGTAAGGCGTAATATGGCGGATATAATACGGAGATTTTGTATACATATACTGTAATATGTCCACACTCACGCAAATTTTCGTACTTTTTTATACATGAGGACATGGAGCTTCTATTAGGTCCGATTTTTTTCGGGATTAGGGTATGACCCGTTGGTGGCAAACACACCTATCAAATATTCTACACAGTTCGTGGAATATTTACATTCAACACTAATACCGTTTCCATCGGCGCAATGTAAGCCTTTGAATACAATTTCATATACGTTCAAAGTGTCTTCATGCGTCAGAAAGCACTTGCGAAAAGAAACATTGAAAATTGCAGTCGCTGAAGATCCGCCAAAAGGTAACTAATTATATTGGATAAGTCTTTCTTAAGTATTGATGGCGGTGTGTTCTTTAGACTCCTCATCTAAAAAGTTTCAAGAAGGGGGTTTGCAAAATCAATAAGAGAAAACACTTTGACGTCTACAGTGTTCCTTATCACGTAATCTAGAAATGGCATCGGGAAATACGGAATTTTTATTAGCGCTTTGCGCAATTGGAACAGAGTCTAATTTTTTCAGTCATTTTATAACTGCTACGACGGGGCAAGCCCAGTAGCAGTGATCCGAACATCCGATCATTCCAGTGCATCATAAATTCGCATGCTCTTCACTTACAAGTCATCTGTATTTAATCGGTACCCTTGTTGGTTCATCGAACAATGGTTTACAATCATCATCTACTTAAATTTTAACCTTAAGTTTGATACTACCTTGACAACCAGAAAAAATAAAATCGACTACATTAAATGAATAACCTCTCCTTTGTAACCTGTTTTATTGTGGTGAATTGCTGGGCATATTTATTTGAACTGAAACCTATTACATCAATGATTTCCAAACAGTGGTGATAAATTGTTATTTACTTCAGAAAAAAAAATGTTTTGTAGTGTTGTCGTTTTACCAATGAGTTTATTGTAATTAATACCGTAATTATTTTAGCCTGCTACCACGTACAACACACATAGGCATCACGAATATTCCGTACCATACCTTTGGTCAATATGCCAACCGAACGCCGGTATTCCGCTCAAGATCACTTGCACATTAATTTGAAGAGGAATAAAATAAATAAGGAGTCTATTCACAGATTCCTCGTGGTATTCTGGTGTTTGCAATGTATTCCTCAAATCAATAACACACATTACATCTAGGGTACAATTTCATCGAGTAATGTATTTGGTAATGCATAATTGGTTACACATGAGGTTTCCTAGTTCTCTGAAACAAATGAGTACTACATGCAGTTCCCGATGCATCTGAAAGCATTTCGGAGACATGTCTCTCTTTGTGTGCACAACCGATACAGTCGCAGTTCCCATGGATTGCATTGTCATGTTGTTCTACCTACATAGCCTTCGGTGGTACGAGCACCACATCGAAAGTGGTCATCACTCGCCTAACTCTGCATCAGAGTGTCCACAGGTCCGGGAAATACGGGAAGTCCCGAGATTTTTTTCTTGTACGGGTAGTCCAGGAAAACCCCGGAAATTTTTTGGAAGGAGCAAGATGAACGGGAAAATTCGTGTGCTGTTTAGGAATTAAAAGCATCGGAAGAGGATTGACAGTTAGTATGGCTGCAGTGGAGGTAGAGGCCATTACATAGCGAATAATTTATTTAGTTCATGTATTTCTGTCATTAAAAGTGTGTCTATATAATGATTGAATATTTTTTGTTACTAATCAAAGTGAATCAGTGTCTTGTGTTTTTGCCACTGATTAAGTGGAGGTCAAGACAGACAATAGCTCCGAAAAAGCCCCGGTATAGTAACAATATGGCGAATTTTAATTATTTGCTCAATATTTGGTCAAAAAAACTTTCTGCGTCAAATTAACAGAGCGCATAATTGCCTTCGAACATGATACAATAGTGACTGAAGTAGTAAATAAAATGAATACTTTGCCTAGGGAAATTATATCAATCAGCTTGAGAGCATCGTGTTCGAGCGTCTGTTTGTGTTGGTGGCGCTTTTCTTCAGACTCCCGATACGGCCTGCCTAGCCAGAAAATAATTATCGAGTGAAGATTCAAGGTGCAGTCACTAGCCTTCAACTTCAACTGGTGATATCACAAAATCCGTTGATCCAATCATTATCGATTTCTACTCTTGGTTTCAAGTAGACACATTATATCATGAAAAGACATGGCGGGGGACTCGCCCAGGATACCGTTAAGGTAATTCCAAAAAAATATTTTATGGTATATGGGCTGAGATCTTAAAATTTGTGAGTATTTAAAGCGAAATTAGCCGTGTCATCGTCGTGAACAGCTCACGTATGAAAGTGTGGCGATGTACTCAAAAACCGCATGCCAAGACTGCCTTAACTTTCCTGAGTATAAGGCCAGTGTATAGTGAATATAATCTTACCGTTTTGCGGAGCCATGATAAATAACTGAGTTGGGTGGTGGTAGATCATTTTTGCTTCGAACCTAAAGACTAGTCAGGATTTCACAACATTGCCCTCCCGAAATAAAAAGAGAGGCCCGGCACATTACTGGAAGGGATTTCTCATTATTAACACTATCTTTATGGTCATTTAAACCCTGTATACCAATCCTTTAACAGGTACCCTCGCATCATTCTAAATAATCTCAAAGCAGAATAACCTATCGTATCTCATTTCATAATATACCTTCCTAGCTATCCTGTCACGTGACTTGCCAAATTCCATTTCTAATGTCCCTCCCATTCATAGTTATTTTTTCATTTCATTTTCTAATTTCCCTATTACCTGGGATGCTAAAATCCTTCACAAATACCAATTAATACGTCAACGGTCCACTCGCTATTTCCATGTAGTACATTATTCCATTGTTTGAAGCTTTAGCACACGCAGAGAAGCGTGAATAAAATTCAAAGTTGCCCAGCGCAAAGAAACTTCCAGGATTCAGAAGCTATCGCGACGTCCAGCGCTTTTTTGCCGGGTTTTGTTGAAGCTCGAGAGTTCTTCGGGTGTGAAATTGGATCGTTAAAACCTGCAGGAGAACTGCGCTTAGTAACGAAAGCTTAATTTCTCAGGAGGTTCAGGAGCGATAAAAGAATAAGGCATGCAAACACATTATGCGTCATATATCTTCATATAAACTTTGTCAGACTTACAAAACATAGCGAGACTCAAACGACTGGAGGACACACAAAAAGTTCGAGTCACGTTATACCATCCGCACACGATGTTCTAAGTCCTGAAAGCCTTAAGACGGTTGAACGATGAGTCACGCCTCCTCGGGAGAGTGCGTGTTCATTGTCTGAAATCCCGATGAGGCGTGACTCATCGTAGAACATCGTGTGCGGACGGTATAATACAAACAACGTAATTCGTTCGAAACTTGCTTTGAGTAATCAAGTGTATTGAATTCCCACATTTCCATTCCCTAACTCCAGAACAGCATTTTTTTTTCTCAGGTTCGTTGAGTCCGACATGAATCGAAATTGTACATATTCGCAGTAATTGTATTTTTCGTCAACTTCTTTACATATATACTTGTCTTCATTTGTATAAAAAAAAAGCATCCACCGCAACACACCGTTCGTCTTAGTTTGTGTAAACCGGGTCGCTATACCTGGCGCTAACTTATTTTATATCTAACGTCAGATCAGCCGCTCTCATTTCCGACAATTGTCATATCAGCCGCAAGTTGTTCCAACTACCTAACTAAGGTACCATTTTTAACGGCGAACAATCATAGCATCCCACACTCAGAGCAGCCACAGTCATATCCGCCACGAGTCATACCATTTTACTTTTTTATCACTTTAATGACTCAACCTAACCTAACCTAGGGGTACGTGTTTCTAACCCGTAGGGCAAAGGTACGTGGTTCTAACCCGCGGGGCAAACGTAAATATTATTCTAGCGTATGTAATGACGTTTCTTTAGTGGTTATGACAGTGTCCGGTTATTGAAGTGGCGCAAATGCGCGTGGGCTGAAACATCGTTTAGCACGAAAGCACGAGTGCTGAAATATTTTTAACGGTTATGGCAGTGCCGGCGATGACAGTGAGCTGAAGTAAAGTAACACAAGTGCGCTTGTACTGAATTTGATTTGATTTGATTTAAGCCTCATTTCCACCGGAACCTCTGCGTGAGTCATAATAGGCATGTGCTGAAATATTTTTAGCGCAAAAGCTGGGTTCCTGTGTAGACCATATTGGCGGTAGTTTGAAATTTGGATCGATTTCTCTAATTCCGTGACAGGATTTCTCTCTTCGTCAAGGCATTCTGCTCTTTCATCACATCACGTTTGTATATCTTAAACATCAAACAGTGAGAAACCGACTATCTGACCTTACGTAGTCAACATGTTTCTACAAACTTGAATAAAATCCATGTTTTTCACGAGATCAGTTGAATTCCAACTTGAGTTCCTTTATTTGGAAGGAAAACATGTAAAAAGAGTATTTAGGTTGTTTAAGCAGCATCCCTGGCTACTAACGTAGGATTGACTCCTCTTCCGCAATTTTTCTCTATTTTTCATCAGACGTGCTTTAGTGTTTGCTGTCAAGTTCAACATCGTCGTTAACTGATATGTACATCATCGAGAAGTACAAAAATAGTTATCAAACGATGGTAAATGTTTTTTGCTGTTGAACAATGTATGATTATCATGATACCGCTCCGTAAGCTGCATCATTTTAATACTCGCGCCAGATTATATATCGACACGAACTCAGTAAACATGTTTACCATAACTTTGCAGGTAAAAATCTCCTGAAACACTTTTCTCGTTTAGATACGCGGAGCACTTTTTATTTCCCGTCAATGGCCAACTTCTGATCAGGTGGACGGGAGACGCAAAGCAGAAGGCAGAGGATGACGAGGAAACTAGACGGGAGTAACTAATAACAAACGAAACTAGCAAATATTCTGAGAGCAAATTGTATCCTTTTAGCCTTGCGTTACATGAGTTTTTTGCACGTTAAACATGATACTTAAAAGCCCAACGCCGTCAATAGTTGTTTAGTAACCCAACGAGGTCAATAGTTGCTTAGCATCCCAACATCGTCAGTTGTTGCTTAAAAATCGAACGACGTCAATAGTTGCATAACAACCCAACACTGTCAATAATTGTTTAACAACCCAACACCGTCAATAGTTGCTTAGCAACCCAAAGACGTCAATAGCTTCTTCACAACCCAGCGACGTGAAGTTGCTTAGCAGCTCAACGACGTCAATAATTGCTTAACAACCCAACGACGTCAATAGTAGCTATGCAACCCAACGCTGTCAAAAGTTGCTGATCAATCCAAAGACGCCAACCGTTGCTTAGCAGCCCGACGACGTCAATAGTTGCCTAGCGACCTAACGACATCAATAATTGATTAGCAACCCACTGACTTCAATAGTTGTTTAGCAGCCCAACGAGGTCAATAATTTATATTCAACCCACTGACTTCAATAGTTGCTTAGCAACTCAACGACGTCAACAGCTGGCATTGCTCCATTTCATTTACTACATAACACATTAAATTTAACAACGACTCTAAACCATGTGCTAAAAATAGCAAAACATATTAACTGAATATATAGTCAGAGGATGTATAAAATGGGCTGGAAGATACAGTTACTGACGCGAACAGAAACACCTTCAGTGATAGTAATTCTCGCCAAGTTAGTCGCAATGCCAACGTTGAGCCACCATCCAAGGAGTGACACAATAGTGCTATCGCGTTAGGTTGAAACAATTGTGCTAACATAGCACGAGGGGGGATAGCCTGCACTTGCGGACAGTGAGGGAGAAATGGAAAAGGAGGTCCTCTTGGCCGAGAGCATAATTTATCCAAAGAAAATTTGATGGAATATCGTAATTGGTAGAATGTCGTAATATTTCACTTCACGGGTTATCGCACTTGACGTAATAGCGCATTTGCAAAACATCGTACTTGACGACATATCGTACCTAACAGGACATTGTTGTGAAGTATTTGTACGCTCGACTACGCCGTTTAGTCGCAATCACACCTTAGAAATTACATTTACAATTGAGGTTAGATTATGTAGATTCAAGGGTCCATCTGCATCGGTACATATTGGAGATATGGAACTACCTAAGTGTTCTAGGATGCCTTTTAATAGCTTGCTGCCTCATTGCAAGCTGTACCAGCGATGCGCTCGCTGTGTCATCAATGTTAGGACGGTGAAAATAAATATTGTACCCTTAAGAAAAAAAGTAATATGTGTATCCTAGGTCACCTATATTTCCTCGTCAGCTTCAAATACGTTAGTTTCGAGATACTAAATTCCTATATCCAACTCAAGTGCTTTCGAGATCGTCATATTCTGCAACATGTTCCTGATTAAATGACAGAAATACTTGAATCCAGACTGAAGGACTACGAGAAACACTTCCTTATTATCCTCCTCTTGTGTACGTGACGGACATTTTAGTAGCAATGCTCGTATCGATAAAGGCATCGTCGATGATGTCTGCGACGGCTATCATGAACTACTCTCAAGGGTTCTATCCTAAATATGGTATGGGTTAGTCTAACCTTTCTTTACGTGTATTCCTAAGAATCAACCTGGTCATTTAGTCACTTGAGTATAGTTACACGTGAACTTAAGGTTGTTATCCATTGGATGGAGCGGGAGTAGCACATTACCGCTCACAACACAGTTCAGTGCAACTCTAACCTGGTTTCCTCTAGCGCGGGAAACCCTCTGACACAGCTACAACCGACTACCTCTGGCAGCCAGGTGACGGCTAATTACTCAGTTCTCCTTATGGCTTAATAGCTTCACGCGGCATTAACTTCGCGAATGAACTATTCGCACTGCGTGGAATATTGCACTGGGTGGAATATCGCACTGGGTGGAATATCGCACTGGGTGGAATATTGCACTGGGTGGAATATTGCACTGGGTGGAATATCGCACTGGGTGGAATATCGCACTGGGTGGAATATCGCATTGGGTGGAATATCTAACTTTAAAAATTCATAACTTTTATTTCTAGCTATGACATTGTATACGCATTATGCAAACAAAATATTATTGAAAAAAGTGGAGGTATAATATAGTATTTTTACTTAACTGACAACGTTTTGTGATGTTTTTATCAGTACTGGAGGCTTTCTTAAATAAAGGGTACATAACACATTGTCTATTTGTGAAGCATGTAACACCAATGATCATTTTGTCAACGTGAATTGCATTGGTCGATATGCGTGTTTAATTATCACTCTGTATCCATTATGAGCATATCAATAAGCGAGATAGTGTCTGATGTACTATAAATGCAATCCAGGAGTCAAGGAACATGCTTCCTTTATATAGAGTAGTGTTATCGTGACTGTTGTATGATCGTAGAAGAGTCATATTAAAATAAAAGCGTCGAACACTCCAGCAGGCGAGGACGAGACACCCTATTTCCAAAACATGCATTCACAGCCAATTCAGTCTAAATAACGGAAGCATGGGATTATGGATCATGCTTTAGTATACCGGATGTATCAATCAATATCACAACCGCTTGTAATCCTATTAGCTTACCACCCTCATACAATCAATGCTCGCTTTGTTCCTTAGTCCACATTGTTTCCAAATCATAACGTCTGCGACCGTTTCTACTTACTAATTACCTACTTATATATATAACACAAGTGCTCTCGCTTCATCAAGCAGCAGAGCTGCTCCCAGATCTTGATAACATTTTGACTGTCCACAGTTGCAGAAACCTACCTGCTGCTGTCAGCCGATCAGAAAGTTATTAGGCGCCGTCATTGTCTTCAGCGGACCGATGCAATCAGGACCGATCAGTGTGCAACGGGTGCCGTCACTGCCTTCAGCGGACCAATGCAATCAGGACCGATCAGTGTGCAACGGGTGCCGTCACTGCCTTCAGCGGACCAATGCAATCAGGACCAATCAGTGTGCAACGGGTGCCGTCACTGCCTTCAGCGGACCAATGCAATCAGGACTGATCAGTGTGCAACGGGTGCCGTCACTGCCTTCAGCGGACCAATGCAATCAGGACCGATCAGTGTGCAACGGGTGCCGTCACTGCCTTCAGCGGACCAATGCAATCAGGACCGATCAGTGTGCAACGGTTGCCGTCACTGCCTTCAGCGGACCAATGCAATCAGGACCGATCAGTGTGCAACGGGTGCCGTCACTGCCTTCAGCGGACCAATGCAATCAGGACCGATCAGTGTGCAACGG
>SDVV010042417.1:0-10344 GCA_016164225.1 Gammarus roeselii | reverse complement strand
ATATCCGTTTATCACCTCAGTATCTGACCAGGACGCCGATAGACACGTAATCGTCGGTCCCCCCTTGCCCACGCCCATCCCGTTTCTTAACGTGACACCAAGGACGGAAAGCGCATCTTGGCCGCCTCTCTATTGCACGCTTTCACGCGATTTACCTACCTCTCATCATCCGTTCCTATCATGTGTTCAAACCACATCAAAACAAGGGATTATACTCAGTCCTCCAATCTTCTGATCATTTCCGTTCTGATTCTAACAACGTCATTTTGATCCTATCCATCAGCGTCACTTCAGTCATCCCTTTCAAACATTTCATCTGTTTCTATCCAGCCGTTGGCAAGAGAGGTTGTGCACAAAATTGCTCCTATTCTATAAGTTTTTTTTTAGTGCGTCAAACCGGTGCTATTTACTCAAATTGAAGTGTTACCAATCACATCATGAAACTTTGCCTTCAAAAATAAATACATCGCAGTGCGATTCCATCATAGTGAAGTGTGTCTACATCAAAAAATATTAAACTGTTTTGAATGTTCTTTAGGCTGTGGTAACCCTGCTTTTTCCGACGTCCTTGTCCAAGTTCTTGCATCGGTGCCCGGGTCATCACTCCTCCCAAGAACACACAACCGGCTGGGGCAATGCACTAAACGTATTTCACAGCAGAATAGTGCTTAGTTTTGCCCGCATTTTACAGCAGAGTTGTGCTCTACGCAACCCGACTTCTGTTGACATTTGGAGGAAGATATTGCAAGAATTATGCTGCCTGTGTCAAGTTGTTTACTTTTAGTCCCCCTACTCCTCCTTCTTCCCTTCCTGCTCATACTCCTCTTAATCCTTCTACTCCTCTTTTTCTTTCTACTCCTCTTTCTCCTTCTACTCCTGCACCTACTCATACTCTCACTCTTCAACTCACTCCTGCCTATACTCTTAAAATCACTCCTACTCGTACTCTGACTATCACTCTCAGTGTCATTCCGAGTGTTGTGTACTCTGGAGGGGTTCATGCGCTAACGCGGTGCTTGGCAAGGTTACCCCTGCCCTTCCCGACAACTCTAAATACCCCAAGCACTCCATGTCCGAGTACCTGCATTGGCGCCCGGGATACCACTCCATCCACGAACCCTCCCACCCCAGAAAATGTCCGTGCACTGCCCACATTCCACATAGTGCGCTACTCGCAAATTCCAACAGGAAAGGACTTTGTGTTGCTCGCTTTCCGAAATAGGCAACTGTTCTGCCGCAGTCTACTACAAAATATGACTGCTCGCTTTCCAGAGTATGAAAGGAAAATTTTAAAATGACAGAAGAAAATACAATAACAGAAATATCTCTAAAAGTTCGAAACACGACTAGTAATATGGCAAACGTCGACGGAGGCTACGTCGTCAGATGAGGACAGCGACCCCACACCCTCCTACGCATCGAACAGCACCACACGACCCATTCAGATCCTCCGTCGTAGCAGAGACCCAAAATCAACACGTGCAGGAGATACATGTGTAGAGCCGGGAAAACCCAAAAGACAATATGATTCAACCGCATCGAAACACCAATGCTTCGTCTGTAACACGCAGAAATGGTGTATAGACTACAAAGACGCCTCCTAATCAGAATTGGGAGTGAAGACCATCTGCTAATTCTGTCTTTGTGAGAGGTAGTAGAAAGAAAAATAAAATCTGCAAAAGATTCTATAAACGCTCGAACGGATCATCGTGGACATCTAAATACTCTGACTTGAACCAAACCAGAATCAGGAACATCGAAAAAGATGCAACTTGATAAGACGCAAGCAGTGAAAGCAGTTGATACCCTAACTGCACCAAACAGAGGTACTGGTCAGAACAGAAGCCAGATCCCGACTGACCCTTCTCTTCGAGACAGAGAAAAACGGCGGATGACTGCTTCTTCCACAAAAATTAACAACAAGCCCTCGAGAAGGAAGTGCCTTGGTTGTACCCGGGTAGCCGGCAAAACTATCCAACAACCGAACCTCGCATCAACTACACCAAGAGGGGGAAATGGAGGAAGCTAGGATAGAAGCCCAAGCAATGAGTTGCGCAGCGCCCCAGAATTTACCTTCAAATCAACGAGAGGAATTACCATGAGAGGAGTGTCCTTTTGCGGAGCCAAACTAGTATAGGACAAACTGGAGGGACATAGGTTTAGAAATCAAAGGTACCGCTAGAGCGGTACATACACTCTTCGTATACTGGCCACTCTACCAAACCGTTGACACAAATCATTATTTATATGAGCTCTTCACACGGCTGATCCAAAACAAGATAGCTGTTATCATAGGGAACTTCAACTGCAACGTTTTCTGGAAAATGCGAACGGACAACGCAGAGGGAAACAGACTGGTCGACTTCGAAAACGATTTTTTTCGGAACAACGGATTGTGGAACCACCAAGGGAAACAGCTTTCTCGATCTGATGTTCCTGGGAAGAAATCCTGGTCACCCAGGTCGCTGTAGGAGAACCCCTGGACACCTGTGATCACAATATGATAAGGTGCCACATCCAGCTGCCAGCAAACCAAGCCATCCCAATCACTGAACGGAGATTCAACTTCCGACTAGTTAATTTCGGACATCAGGCTGGAAACAGTTTAGTTTTTTTGGACGAACATCACTAACAAATTTCAAGACGTTCAGGCAAACTGCATCCTAACCAAGGGTGTACGAGCAAATCATATATCCGAACAGAAGAGGTTCAACAGAGAGATATGAGCTGTCATGGCTCCAAAGAAACGATCGTACCGGCATCTAAAGGTATACCCATCACAAATACTTTGGGATAACCACATGAATTCATGCAGGGTAGTGAAAGGCGAATTAAATTGCACAACATAACAAAGACCGTCGAGTTGCATCCGTATGCAAGCGCAACCCAAAAGAGTTCTTTAGCAACGTTAACAGTTTTCAGCCACGTTAACGGCCCACTCGCCATGAAGCAAGGAAACCTGACTACCTTAAATACGAAAAAAAAAAGTACTAAACGACTGCTTTGTTGGCATGTTCACCGCAGTGAGTGAAGATACAATCCCGAAACTTCCAATTAGGTACCAGGGAATGCATCCTTTACATGACATATACACAACCGCAGAAATAATAGCCAGAACCAAAACTCTCGAAGACATCAAAACTGCAGGCTCCGACTCCAAGGCTGTCTCTGATGAAACTTTTCCTAATCTCCTGGCGATTCGCAACCCGTAACTGGAAGCGCTGACGGTTCCCGACGACATAAAGACAGCCGACGTTACCCACATTCACGAGGAGGGACCTAGAAACACCCCGGGAAATTACAGGCCCAATAATGTTACCTCAGTTGTGGTCAAAATGTTGGAGTTCATCTTTTCATACAAAATAGTACACCACCTGAAGACAAAAAATCTCTTGGGGAACAGTCAGCAACAATTCCGATGTAAGAGATCGTGCTGTTCAACTCCTAGAATTCTTTCAACACATGATCTCTATCTACGACAGATCTAGGGATATCGATATCATATTCCTTGACTTCAAGATCTATTGGATTCGTGGGTAGAACTGCAAAATGGACTAAGCACTGGCTCTCAGATAGAAGACATCGAATGGTGATCAGCGGTGAAAGCTCGTCATGAGCCCTCGTCAAAACAGGGGCCCCATACGGATCAGTCCTCGGCACACTTCGGTTTCTCATCTACATCTACGAGTTAGACACAGGCCTCGTCAGCAAAATATCGAAATTTGCCGATGACACCATAATAGGTGCAAACACAGCCAACCCCGTAGCTGTCAAGTCCTTACAACAAGATCTCGACAAAATCGGTGACTGGTCTGAGGCATGGCAAATGCCATCCACTAACCTAGCGATGGTCCCTGGAGTCTGCATCAGCACGTACATCAAGTTCTCTAGGCAATGTAAGAGGAGAAAGAGGCAAACCAAAGTCCTCGTATACATCGGGAGGAAGTTCAAGTGCAGAGGCAAGGAAATTATCGTATTTTTGTACAACACCCTAATCAGACCACTATTGGAATATACTGTCTAGTTCTGATCACCCGTTCTTGTCCAAGACGTAGAGAGGCTAGGAAAGAGCCAAGCGATCACAACCCTCAGAAACAAAGGGTACAGAAAAGAGCTAGAAAAAAAGGAGGCTTGGAGGGCAACTCATTGAGACCTTGAAATTTCTGAAAGGTTTTAATAACGTAGACCACAGGAACTTGTTCACTTTGAACGACAGATTTACTAGGATCAAAGGGTGGAAACTTCAACTAAATGGGTTCAACGGCTGACTATGAGGAGACTTCATGACCTGCAGCATTGGCAACATCTGGAAAAAACTCTCGCCAGGAGAGACCACGAGCGGATCCGTGGATACGGTCAAGCGTAGACTGGTTTGGATTCTTCATGATCTCAACTGCTAGCTAAAATTTCAGGGCAGTAGCGCATATTGCGAACAAAACAAGTAGAACTGGTTCGGGGAGGAGTCGAGATGGGTGGTGGCCTAATAAAGATTGACATGTTGATCCCCCAACATTTCGTTCACCCCTAGAGCTTGTCGTTACAGCAAACACTTGAAATAGCAAACCAAACCAGTCAAATAAAACAGAAAACAAACGACGTTGAGGTGACAAGGCAACTGGTAGCAGCTCTGGGCGAAAAGACGTAGTTGTATGCGGACTAGTGCGGAGCCCGCTGAGCTAACAAGGCTAACACTGTCCGCATGAATAGCAGGGAATACTACATCAGTCTACCGGTCAAGCCTAACCCACAACATGGTGAGGAAAACCAGATAGATCAGAAGTAGATCATGTGACTAGTTGAGGGGAAGAAGTCCGAGGTGTTGCACGACGGAGGGAGAATGGGGCAGCTCTACCGGGCACGGTGGACTAACAAGGCTTGCCCTGTGCAGTCCCCAACACTTGGTCCGCAGCGCGAACTCCTACCCCAAATCCAGTAGACCTGCGCAGGGAAAACCAAGATGGGTTGGGCTTTTTTGCCAGCCTATGAGAAACTGGCCTCCTGCCCGGGATTGGAAGTGCTATGCCGTGTGGCTTCACGACATGATGAGCCAAACGCCAGCACAGTGTGACCAGAGAGAGCCCTGCCCTAATATACCGGTCCCCAGTGGTGCAGACACAATCAACTCTAGGGCCTCTAGTCACACTGTTTCCCCATCTTTGTAGCAATGGGGTGGTGGGAGAGGCAGAGACCTCGGGATGGTAACAGAATCTCGCGCTGCTTTTCAGTACGGAAGCAACATAGAAGCATGGGTGGCAGGAGAGAGAGAGTTGCACTCGATGAGTCCCTACCGGTGGGACTCCGGGAGATTCACTTGCACGAAAAAAAATGAAGGATGGGCAGAATTCGCCCTCTCCGAGTCCCTCATTCCATCTAACTACTTGTAACTATTCCGCTCTCACCTCCCCCCCCCCCCCTCTCAGCCCAGGAGATCACAGTTGTTGGGCTCTCTACTCCTAAGTACAACCCGCTATTTGTTTCCACACCCAATGTCCTACAGCCTGTTATTCTCCGTTCGTCCAACACTTTATACCCTGTCTTCACTTTAGATTTCACCTCAGTTTCCACGCCTCCAGTCGTCCTCACATAAGAGCATAGGTACTGAAAACACTTTATTAGGCGGAAACTGATTCCGCTTGCATTGTCAGAACTTGAATTTCTCATAATTGTACTTTTACCTTCAATAACTAGCCGCTTTTTCCTCTTACACACACTACCAATCACCAACACTATCCTACACAACAACTCAGAATTCGCAATGCCGTTTCATCCGACACCACTTTCTCTCAGTCTCACTATCACTGGAAACCAAGCACTTCCCTCACTCCCAACACTGACAAATGCTCTGCTGCCAACATAGAAACTCTGGACGGCTTTTAACAAGTTCAACCAACTTCATTTATGACGCCTCTCTGCCAACCCTATCATAGACATTTTTCAGGTCTACGAAGACCAAAATCCCATACCTCGCAAAGTACTTCTCACAGACTTTGCGAGTCCGATCTGCACACCCTCTACCACTTATAGAGCCACACTGTTCCTCGTTATTCATACCATCCGTACTGTTCCTAATCTTCGTTACTAGCACTCTCACGTACAACTCACCAACAACAAACAAGA
The DNA here is from genome assembly GCA_016164225.1 of Gammarus roeselii. Lineage (NCBI taxonomy): Eukaryota > Metazoa > Arthropoda > Malacostraca > Amphipoda > Gammaridae > Gammarus > Gammarus roeselii. The sequence goes on along the minus strand of SDVV010042417.1, from coordinate 4,227 downwards.
AACTGATGCTACTTGAGTTTCTGCAGGCGAATCCATCTTCTTTGCACATACTAACATTTTTTGTTTGTTTTAATAACCTCAAAAAGTTGTATTTCTTTCGAAGGAACATAAATAAAATGGATGGTTCATTTGGTTTCAATGGTTATGATTTTTGGATTTGTAAGTGATTTCAATTGGTTATAAGGTTGTTTGATTTAAATGAATTCTATTCGATAATGTAATGAATAAAAAAAAAAAGATCAGAATTGAAATTCAAACAATGATCGTGTTGGTATCTAAGGGTTGGTATCAATGAACTTGCATGGTTGGTCAGTTTGTGAAAAAAAATCGTAATGCGTGTGCGATCAACTGCGAGATTATCAATGCATGAAATCATATACTCTTTGAATCTCGAAACTTATCGTTTACATACATGTACAGTAGCAAAAGAAAATTCATTTATGATTAAAGATTAAGTGACATCTTCAATGACCAATTTTCGCTCGATATTTGAATTCATTGAAAATGTATTTGATTTTATCCATTAAAAAGGATTGCTAAAGTTAAATTCCACGCGGGAAAAGTCTATTCTGTTTATCGGTTATGGACTAACAATAAACAAATTTTCCTTCTCAACTGTACCAACAGTGTCTCATTCCAGCAGGCGTTGAGGGTGGAATATGACAGTGTGAGAGGGGAAGGCCTGGGTAATGATGAGAAAGAATGGGAGTCGTCCGGAGATGCGTTGTTGAGTTGCGCGAAAAATGTGTGTGGCGTGCACCGTGTGAGCGGGTATAGGCAAAAAATGATGAGATTGGGGGGACGATGAGGTAAAAGGCGGTGGGGCAAATGAGAAGAACCTTTGATGCGTGGTTGACAGCGAGGCTGGTGGTCGCCTATGACAAGTATAAAGAGCGGAGAAAAGAGGTGATGCGGGTGGTGAGGAGAGCTAAGAGGGCACCGATGCTATGTGGGGTTGGCGGTTGTTCAAGAACTTTGTGTAGAACAAAAAGATGTACTGGAAACAGGTAAAGAGGTTAAGGAAGGGGCAGACCGGGAATCAGGTGGTGGTGAAAGATATATACGGCCGGTTGGTGTGGACAAGTGGTGTTGTACGGAAAAGGTGGGCTGAGTATTATGTTGAGTTGTTGAAAGTTACGGATGGCAGAGAGGCTGACATTGTTGCTGTGGGAGGTGGTGCACGAGCGCCGTTTTCGGGAGCGAAACTTGTCGCGGACCATACTAATGAAGAGGTGCAGGAGGCGGCAGACGTAGAAGCAGCAGGGAAAGCCCCTAGTTGGACGGCATTCCGACTGAGTGCCCGAAGAAGGGTGGAGTAACGATAGTCGAGAAGCTGGCTGGTGAGGCTTTTGATTGTGAGTCTTGCGTCGGACGTGGTACCGGTTGAATGGCACAGTGATTGTATTGCTCCGCTGTACAGGGGCAAAGAAGATGAAAAGGAATGCAGCAACTCGAGAAGTATCAGTTTGTTATGTGTTGTCGGTAAGTTGTACGGGAGAGTGGTATTCAAGAGGATACTGCACGGATTTATCCAGTGACACGTCTGTGAGGCATACCTTGCAAAGGGTAAGGATGTGTTCTAGGCCTTCATGAATCTGGAAGCAATGCACACGACAGGGTCGACAGGAAGGCGCTGTGGAAAGTGCTGCTTCTGTATGGAGTGCGCGAAAATTTGTTGACAGCGGTTCAGAGTTTTTATGTTGGCACCAGAGTATGTAACAGAGTGGGAAGCGAGGTGAGTGCTTGATTCACAGTGAAAGTAGGACTAAGACGAGTTTTTGTTAAGTTTTCGCTGTTTAATGTTTTCGTCAATGGAGTGGTCACAGAGGTAGACCCTAGGTTCAGAGTGTTATGAGCAGATGGACGGAGTTGTCAGTTCGTCAGGTGCATTTAAGAATGATAAGGCTCTGGTGGCAGATTCGGAAGAGAAATTCTATAGGCTATGGCCGGAGATCGGTAGTGTGTGAGAGGAGGAAGCTGTGAGTTAACGTGAGTGTAAGTAAATTAATGAAATATTCGAGGAACGTGTATGCAAGAAGGATTAGTGTCCTCTTAAATTGGTAGTTATTGGTGGATGTCCAGTGATTTAAGTACTTGGGCTCTCATGTGGAGATGACTGAACTAGTGGAAACTAAAGTGAAATCGCGAGTGAAGGACGGTTGTAAAGTGTCGGGTGCACCAAAGAGTGTAATGAGCAAAATAATGGTTGTATTATGGGGTAGTTGTCCCAACTGCGCTCCACGAGCTCAGGCGCTCAGAGATAAGATCAATAAACAGGTTGTTCGAAACAGATCAGGAATGGCGAGGCGCTGGAGACAGAGGAGCTAGAGACAGAGGAGCTAGAGACAGAGGAGCTAGAGACAGAGGAGCTAGAGACAGAGGAGCTAGAGACAGAGGAGATTCACGTGTTCTGAGATGACGCAGGCACATGGTGATAATGGATGATGGGAGGTTGGTGAGAAGAGTAATGGAAGAGGGTGTGAGTGGACTTAGGCCACGAGGTAGTCCGAAGTTTGAGTGGATAGATGGCGTGAAGCAGGCGTTAGGAATGAGAGACATAAGTGTGAAGGGAGCGAGGGAGCGGGCAATGGATAGGCGTGAGTGTAGAATGCCTGTGGAGGGATCAGTTTTGACGCTGTCCAGATGTGCTTCCCTGGCCTTGTCGTCTCGACGAGAAAAAGGATGGTCGTGGGTGGGATAGGGCCCAGTAACTATGACGCAGCAGGGGTAAAACAGTTTAAGCTGTCTTTCCCTGGTGCTGACACTGATCTCGGACCTCACTTCTGACCCGAAAGGTGTGTTGCGGAGTCTCGTAGCGGGACCCTTTAGCACTAAAGGGCTAAGTTTGTTAGCGTGTGAGTGCATGAGAACTAGTACGGTGCGCCTTGCCGTGACCTTGTGTCTACATCTCCAAAAAGTTGCTAAACACATGAAAATAATATGAAGAAAAATACATTGCTGTCGTCCCCTCCAACTTAATGCTCACATCACAATCATTGAACCGGCTCATGTTGTCAGACAAATATTTAGATTATGGGGTTCTGGCTGAGATGTCTACTATTGTCTCTTTCCCGAGCCCGGTTGGCTCAACCGTTTCTACTCCCAGACTTAATTGGACGGTGTGAAACGAGCAAATTATGCACATACCTCGCATCCTACCATATAATTAAATGCCTTCGTGCGATTTTAATTTATCAGACTCAAGTCAACCAATCTGTCACAGGGTTATCTAATATTATTATCCTACACTCAGTGTTGAGAATCGTGTGTAGAGTAGAATCAAACAAATAAAAGAGGAAACACACCCACCCTTCACACACGGAAGGAATTACATTAGGACACCGGGTCGGTCGCCACAAGACTTTAGTCAACATAGATATGTTAAAAGAATTGAAATATTCAAGATTCCGTCGTATAAAATGGGGACGTGTAACGACGTTGACCCCATTTTACGTTCCGGACACTTTTCACAGATAAAATACCGCAGTCCTGACCCCTATTTACTGCGGCGGCAGACACGCTATGACACTGACACACCTTACCGCACCAGGCACCATCACACTCCTCATCGCATCAGACATCGACAAACATCTTACCCTACCAGGAACCGACACACACCTCACCGCACCAGACACCGACACACACCTCACCGCACCAGGCACCGACACACACCTCACCGCACCAGACACCGACACACACCTCACCGCACCAGGCACCGACACACACCTCACCGTACCAGGCACCATCGAACACCAATCCGCACCAAGCACAGACTCACACTTTACCACACCAGGAACCATCATACACCTCACCCCACCAGTCTCCGCCACACTCATCGCACCAGGTACCGACACACACCTCACGACATCAGGCACTATCATTCACCTCACCGTAACAGGCACCGACTCACACCTCACCCCACCAGACACCATCGCACACCTCACCGCGCTTGGCACAATTCACCCTCACCCCATCGGCACCATCACATATTTCACCGCGCTTGGCACGACTCACACCTCTCCCCACCAGACACCATCACACACCTCACCGCACTTGGCACGACTAACACATCACCCCATCACACACCTCACCGCGCTGGGCACGACTCACACCTCACCCCTCCAGACATCATCACACACCACACCGCGCTTGGCACGACTCACACCTCACCCCACTCGGCACCATCACACACCTCACCGCTCTTGGCCCGACTCACACCTCACCCCA
>SDVV010042416.1:0-10344 GCA_016164225.1 Gammarus roeselii | reverse complement strand
ACAGTGCCAAACTCTACACTGACTGTCTACTAAGAGGTGCCCTGCTTCCCCAACTGCTCCATGACTCCCAATCTTACAAAAAGGGAGGCGCCTTGCGCTACTGCGTGTGAATGGACTCCTCCAATCAGGGAGCAGTCCCACCGTTCGTCCACCTCTGAGGGGGCGTATCCCCACGGTTCCATATCTCTTATTGGCACATCATTATATCCTAGACTCCACCTTCATTTTGGTAATACATGCAGGGCTAAGAAGTCGATAGACCACAAATACAAAGCCAGCTGGTGCTGCCCCTTTATCTATCATCAGAACAGCTGAATCTCCTTTCTACCGATCGGCACAAATGACTTCCCATTATACGACGGGCCTTCGACGACGTACACGAGTGACCAAGTCCGAGGGGCCCGGATCTTGTTCGCTGAAGAAGCACAAATTGGGGGAAGGGTAGGCCTAATTCAGCCGTTCGCATCGTGAGAAACCCACACTTCGGCTAGATATTATAAGCATACAAAATAAAAAGGAGTGTTATAACACCTCGCCTTATGAAATATTCTGAGTAACTGCCGTGCGTGCGTTGCCTACTAAATTTCAATTGGTAAATCATTTTCCTTTTAGTTTCACATTTTGCTCGTTGGCTTCGAGTTCACTTTGTCCGTGAAAGCGCAAGTGTTTAGTCCGAGGAAGTACTAATTACAAACGCAAGTGTTAGTAGCGACTCGTGTACTCCATGTGCCATACTTTACAAAATCCGTCGCCGACCATTTCTACCCGTCTCTTCCTTATGCCCAACGCCCTAACCCCGTATACCCACTCCTCTGCCTCACACCTTATGACGTCACCGCCAGCAATGAAAATGGTTGCCGTTCGTGGAGCCACGTGGAGGAAACTTGACTAGCTGAACCCCTCGCCCCTTCCCCCTGGAGCAGGATCACTACCACGACCGTGGATTGGAATGCCTTTAACAACGGATAGAGGGGTGGGAGGGTTGATGGCGCCTTTTCTGTCATCATTGGCATTTGGTACGGTTGGTCGTAGGAGTCACCACGTTACTTTGACCAGAACCGAACAATTCCGCTCGTAAGAACATTAGTGTTTCCATTCCAGCGATGAACGTTAAAAATGATTACATTTGAAAGAGGTAGGTCGATGACAACTACCGCTCTGTCATGTCCTGTTTGGAACAGGTAGGTCGATGACAACTACCGCTCTGTCATGCCTTTTCTAGAGATCTCGTATGCATTCCCTTCTTCGTTATTTTCTCCTCCTGGACTTACTTACGTATTGGACCGTTCGCAACGAATAACATCCATGGGTTCTGTGATTAGAGGTCTTCGATAGGAACGTCTCGTTGGGTCGTGAAGGAGAACGTTTGGCACAGCAGGTACAGTTTGGCACGGTCTGGACTGATGTAGGCAAGCGCCAAAACATTAATTTTGAATTTGGAAAGCAGAGTTTTGTGTCGTCCTTAACTAGATAGGTTGCGCAGAAGCTCCTCTGTGATAGGTATCGTGCTACCTAATAAAACGCAGGATGTGACCATGCAAAGTACTTTATTATGTTTTAACAAGTATTTCATTTGAGTAAGAGTATATTTGAGGTGATCTCTCACCGGCTTGTCAATTTACGCTCTCTACACACGTGACGAGTGTCGTTGTTTTGAGGCTGTGCCTGGGCTGTTTATTCCCCATCCTCTGATGGGGCCCTGTTCAGTCTACTATTTCGCGTAGTGAGAAGGTATCACCAATGTTGGGTCTGACACTCTCCTGGCGATGAGCACGGCAACACGCTCAATGCCGACATCATCTGGGCCGTTCATGACAACATCATTTAGAATATTATCTGTTTGTGCCGATGTCATCAAGTTTCAATAATATGACGTTACCGTGTTGTACCGTGGAATTTTACGTTGTGCGCATATCAAAGAATCGTGTACGACGTCACATCGTGATCGTCGTTTGTGACGTCACAATATCTGCGTAAGCGAAAAGCGAATGGTTGGGCAGTATAGATTGAACAGGGCGCTGTCGTATAGTTCCAATCTGCAGCTAGACACGTGACATCCATGCGTTTGCACGAATGAACAGACGATGTTATTCAATGGTTTCATTCATTAGCCCAGTGTGCCGGGAAGTTTGCCTCACTATCAGTAAGGCGTCAGTAATTACTATGCGTAATCGTGGCTATGATGGCTGCTCTTGGTTAGGAGATAGCTAAATTGTGGTAGGTGACAATGTTTGACATGCGATGTTCATGGTCTCCTCTTTGGAAATAATATTTGAGGCAGTTATCGAATACTAATAGAAGGGGTTTGAGACCATTGAATACAACAATTAGCTCCACCCATCTTGCGGAAAGAAAGTCGCTAGCCCAAATATTTAATCGCATGAACAACAAACACTCAGGAACACAGATGGATTACCTATGTACTAACATGGAACGCGGGTACAAATGCACATGGACCTCGCATTATATCACATATTTGACTAGGAGCGATGATATAAAACGAATAACTCCCTACTGAAGGTCCAAAATCAATGTTTCAATTCATAAAGCATACACCGATCACCGAAAGACTCACGATTATCTACTGAGAGAGCAACTAATGTTCTCCATCTTAAGGCGCATCCTACATTGATTCTCCCTTCTTACTGGCTACCTGAATAATTTCACTCTTTAAGAGACCGTCCTGAATCCGTTACATTAAATTAAGATGTGGCCTATGCCGTTATCTGATCTGTGACTCAAGACGCCCCGACGCGTCGAAATCACAAAAGACCTGCACGGTCCAGGCCTCATTTATAATGGGATCATTCAGAAAGTTCGTGAGAAATAAATGGTGCCATAATCTGAGAGTCCTATGTTGTGTTGTGTGCTTATAAAAACACGTTAGACTGAGGGTTGGTGGAAAAATACACAGAACAGTTTCCTTACTGAAAAACATATTGCAGAGTTCGTAGACAGGCGATGATCCAACGAGGCGGAAAGACCAAGATCTGATTATACAACATGGGTGACCAACGACGCGAAATATCAAGCGTTAAAGCGGTCGGTTACATCACCATAAGACTCCGCCATCTTTGTGTTATATACCTCTGCCAAGAACTGTTGCCAGTGACCTTATAAAGTCCCCCAAACTTGAAGGGTAGAAGCCATTTCATTGAAAGATGAAAATGTATCTGGAGAACTCTCCGTTCACCTCACTAGCTACTTCCCTTTCCCCCAGTACGATCATAACAACATAAACATAGCGTGGCTATAAGCGTCACCAAGGCGACAGAGGTCATCGTGACCACGATGACCTCTGTCGCCCACCATCGCGATTGCTTGCAATATTCAACATCCAGCAGATACTATCAGACCAAATCAGCGTTGACGTTTCATAAGCAATTTGGATTGACTTGATTAGAATGTTCAGGCTATGAATCAATATCCCGGCGATGTTCATCCATACCATAGTAGGCTTTCGCCATATGGCGTTGGTATATGTTGCATTCATAGAAGTTAAGTAGTTTGAAAAGAATTGTTATTTAGTGAAACATAATATAATCTGCTTGCTTCACTGGGCCAATTACTTATCTAAGGTACCTAATCTATGGATAGATTATTTCAAAACACTTGAATTATATGACATTAATGTGGCCCAACCTTTTCTCTAGACATCGTCAATTATTGTGTGCGCAGATCCTTTTTATACCCACGAATTTTCATTTTCTTACTGTACAAGTGCAGAACATGTTTTTACGGAGGCGCAATAGCTGTGATTTGTTCTGAGGAACTAGAATCGGCTGTTCAGCCTGAGTGCGACACACTTGAAGCCTGCCTATTTATCTTACTTGCAGCTCATGTTTTGTGGAAATTAAGATATTCTCGCCGAGAGGAATCCCTGTGCTCATTAGCGTAGTTCATGTCTCACTGCTGCGTGCTGTTTTTTTTTTACTTCTACGTAAAAGATAGCAAAATAGTTTGTGTTGATGCCTCCTAATTCTATTTCTACCTCTGACTAAGTTCATCAAGTGTTCAACTTTCGCCGAAGTTTAGGAGAAAATCATTCTACACAGTTCGAGGAAATATGTGAAGTACTCCATGTATTTGGTGCTAGTCCATTGAATTGCAGCTATGCTAATTTCAAGTTGCTACGTCACTGTTTGGCAGTAAGGGCGAGCGCGGCAGGATGCCTGCGATGTTCTTATCATGATGGGGATACTTGCAATCGTAGCAGTGTTACATGTTCAACCAGTTACTCAAAGTAGGCTAATCTAATTTCAAAGATAGTCTCGATAATGATCTGATGTTGACCATCCTTAGACAACATCATCCCTCCATCATCATGCTTAACCAATTGAATGTTTCGTCATCCAGATGCTACATCGCATTCAAGCGCTTGTTGGTCGGAACCGGAGTAGGATGGCAAATCGAGGGGACCGAAATATTCCGAGTAAAGTCAGTCCAGTCCTTGATTAGAAAAACATAAGCGAGTTAAGTGACGTGTAACAGGTTCGTTCTTTTGATTGAATCAACCTTTTGGTTGTGAGATCTTTTTTGATCGGTGCAAATCCATGAACGCTATTGTAGCCTGCTAGCTAAGGCATGCCCATTCTGAATCGAATCAATCTTTTGTTTAGGGACTGAGGGTTACCGATCGAAATGAATCGTGTCAAAATGAAATTCACTGAGTAATGTGTTGGCCGGTGGGCTGCGAATTACCTCCTTACAGTGCGTGTTTTATGGTGAATGCACTACAAAAGATTGTGCCGGCAGCTGATACGGGTGAACGTAGTTAATGTTACGCTGTTGTGCGTACACGATCTTCACAGAAAGTTGTTCGCAAGAAGAGGTGACCGTGTGTGCAATGAGAGGACCTTCTATTGCTGACATGGTAAGAGGGTGGGCGTTAGGTCCTGGAACTTTGCTCGTACTACTGTTACCCCTAGAGTCGCACACCTCTGACGGAATAATGAAGATGGTCATTTTGCCTACGCTATAAAGTAATTGCATTCTAAAATGTTTTCTTGTCGACTGTTCCCTTGTTATCTCCTTCAACTCCTAAACTTATATCCATGTTCCGAGTAGTGCTCTCTTTCTGTTTCGAGTCATGTTTCGAGAGGCCTCAGCATCTTGAAAAGAAATAACATTTATTATATGCTTGATTGTCGTAGGACATGGTCAGCAGAGGCCGACAAGGCCTTCTGTCAGAACTATTTATTAAATGCAAGTATAGATTATTTTTTAGTGTGATATTATAATGGTTCATTTATGATTAAATAGGTAATTATTTAATACAATACTTCCTTCTACTAGTAATTATTGAATATGTGTAATTTTGTTGCCTAATTCCAATCCATAAATATAACGTATTTTTGAAGTAAGTGATAACAATATTTTTCCTTATATTTTCCCATGGATGGAGACATAAAATTTTCTGAAAATGTTGGTAATCTGATTTTGTATTAGTTTTGTTCACAAGCAATATAGTTTTGTTCACAAGCAATAGACTGAAAAGGTGTCTTGCTCCCCAATACAGCATGTAAATTTGCTGACTGAATTACTTCGATGTTACGTAAGGGGTGCAAGTATAGGCAATCTATGAGGCGAGGAGGCACAGTAGGCAGGAAACGTGTTCAAGAAACAGTCCTGCATAAATTCATTCAACACATGTTAAATGTTAGATTTTTTTACGAATTGTGCTGGTATTTTGAATCGTTGAAATTGGGTATGAACCAGACATGATTGTTTCCTGCGTCTCAGCCTTGTTTGAAATAGCGATTGTATCTGTTATCACCTTCGTAATAAAAGACTCGTTCTTATGGACACGGCTTTGGGAGAAGCGCTCGCGTAAAATGTATCGCTAGCTATTTACGTGATTGCATTGGTTGACGGTTTGGACTATTCCTTTAATATCTATGTTACGGGAGCCTGGCTTGTGCCAGCTGTGCTGCAGAAACTAGCGCTATGCGGCACGAGGTCCAATCGTGCCGGCAACGCTAACGTTCATGCAGCTCCCGCTGGCAAACGTTCCCATACTTTTCCTCGCCAGCAGTAATGTGAAGTCTGTTAAAAATTGTTTCACCTATGTACGGTATGCATGTATATAATGATGATCTTTATTCTATTGTCTTATTTTGATAAATACCATCATCCAGTATTGAGACACTTTTCCTGGTTTGTTTTTTCTATAATATTTTCCAGCTTGATGCTCATGTCAAAAGAAGTGACGACGTGTGAGCACTGCTGCTTTGGCGAGGTGTGGCAACTCTGCCGGGAGGTGGTGAGTTGGCATGACGTCATATCGCGCCACTTTCTGTCGACCAATGAACGCACTTGACGGTGCGCCGCCTCTCTCCTCCCCCTCTCCTCACTCCACTACTCCTCACTGCAGTTTCCCCTCCTGTATATGCATCCCCTCGTCCATGCCCACCGAGGTGTTTCCTGTACCGTCATGCACCCGTTGCCTTGCTGACGAATGAAGTATATACTGAACGCTATGCTTAGTTGGGATGCTAGCCAACCGGAGCTTGATATGCTCGTAGGTTTCTTCACAAGCACCCGCAATTAGGTTTCTAATGTTCTCTGCTTTGCGCCCTCAAGAATCCTCTAATAATAATCTACGAAGTCGTCAATGTTTTTCATTAATTTCTAATTATTGTTCAGCTTATTAAACCTCGTGTAAACCACCAAATTATATTGGAAAAAAATAAAAACATCAATTAAACGGGTCAACAAATCCATGGTCTCTTGTACTGGGACGTGTGAGCAATTTTAAAAGCATTATTCATAGTCAACTAATTCATATTCATATATAAAGATATGCGTATGAATACATGAATCTAAAACAACTCTTTGTAAGCATATGCTAGAGAACCTTGATTGAAACAACGCGCGTTACCGTACAGCTCTATTTTCTCATAGGCTCCAACGGTTTTCGCACGATGCAGATGTAATTCTTAAATTGCTTGCTAATGTAATAATCCACCCTGCCCACCCATTTTTGCTTGATATGGTTTAGATATAACCTTGATGGATCCCCTCTTACTCAAGCATAAATTTTGAATGTTATCCCTATGTGTTTGCCAGAATGATGACGTAAGATCCCGTTCCTGACTGCCAGCATCTGTAGCGCAATCTGTTTATGCTGGAACTGCGGCTGTTATTTGCTACTCCGTCATGCACTCCTTGGTCTTATCGTCAGACTGACTCTAGTGACCCTGGGAAGACCCACCTATCGCAGGCTTATCGTAAGCCACATTGCGCCCACATCACCTCCATACAGGTGCGTCAGAGATGCTCCATCTTCTCAAATAACAGTAACTGCCATGCCCCCACGGTCAGTTGGTGCACGCTACTCTCCGTTGATTTTTGCTGTATCATGACTACAAAGCGATTCTTTACTCTCGGCAGCTGGTCAAAGCTCTGCGACGTTTCTTTGGACGTACCTTGACTTGGGCATATTTTATTGGATTAATCCAAAAAAAATCTAACCCGGAGTGGTGCGGATTTTTGATCTCCGGAGGCGCTAGTTACTGCTGAAGTAAAAGCTCGTGTCAAGAAACATCTAATAGAGTAACTCCTTGGCAAGACTGCGAAAACGCACGTTATTCTGACAGACCACGAGCTGCATCCAGTAATGTTGCGGCGATTAGTACTCGTGTGACGGAAACATGTAGAGGTATCCTTTAGAAGTAATCCCAGTCAAATAGAACAGGTGGATTTTGCGGTATCTTGATACTAAGACGGAACGACTAAATTCCCAATTCTTGTCTCGCCTATCGGCTTTGCGTTGTTTGTATACCTTAGAACAGTTATACTTTTAGTACGGAAACATCATGAAGCAACTTTTTGCTCAACAATTTCAACTCCATAAATCAATCTTTTAGTCTGGTTTTATTTTCAACCACCAAAACCGGGATTTAAAATTTCACGTCCGCTGGCGGAAAAGGTAATGAATTATTGTTTGAGGCCAGTTCTCTACATTTTTTTTCCGGTCCAATAATTTATGCAATGTGAATATGTATTCTAATAACAACATATTTCAAGTACATGAATATAATTTCTAGTACCATTATACATCCAAGCAACATGGTTGAGACAATTTCGCTCATATTTACGACCCCACTAGGGGTCATTCCGACTTAGTTTTCTTTTCCTTACTCACCACGTCTTGAGTTTTAGTCGTAATTATCGACAAAAATAATGTAGTAGTCTACTATTTCTCTCTCACTGCTATTTAAAATGCTGAATACTTTCCTTTTGTTTCTTCATGTGAGTTTAAATTGAATATTTTTTTAATGAAGAATTCAATGGTGCCAATGTTTTTGTTATGTTTAAAACTCGGGATGGAAATATATTTATAAAAGTCGAGTTTACCATTTCGGAAATTTTGAACTGTTCAGTGATTAAAAGTACCATTTCAGCTGTGTACAGTGATAAAAGATAATACCATACAGGAGTTGTAAGCGTTGTTTACGATAAATCAATTTTGTCCGTTTTTTGTTGTTGAGTTTATAATTATAAACTTGGCGATTGCTGAGCTCAAACATTTTTCAAACGTCCTTTGTACACTATTCTAAACGTTGCAAAACTTCAAATTACATTACATACACAAAAACGAATGCCATGCCTCACCATACAAAAATAACACTTTATTTCATGATGAATCTAATGAGTGCCTTTATTTTTATGCTTGCTGGTAACTCGATAAATGGCGAGTAAAACACTTGTGCTGAATAGAACTTTGTCATAAACCTCAATACGACCGACCCGAGTGTGCCAAAAATGACAGAAACTGACTTCTGAAACAATGACCTTGTGTTGCCTACTATTGTTGAAGTTTACTCTCGATTACAATAATCTACACCGTGAACTAGTCAGGTTCTTTCTGCCGAAACATAAGCTCATCCGCACTGCGATCAGTGATAAATGGGACTGAATCCATGTTCCCCTTTCAAGCTCCCCCCCAGGGTACTTGGACGGAGTGCCCCTAGGCCTGGGCTGCACCGCTGCACTGGGCTGCACCGCGCCGCGGCGATTAGTGTCATCGCATGTTGAATAATAATCATGTGAATCAGAAAGAGTAATCATATGTTAGCTATACGATACACCTACATGTACTCAATCTCTACGCCAACGTGTGCAAATATCTTGTGCTTTGTCAATGAAGGGTCCAGTTTGTGAGCGTGGCTCCCATGAGTGTTCTCCAGCCTCGACTGGAGATGGGGTGGGGCGCGCTGGGGGTCTGGGGATGTTCAGGTATTATCTAACGGCCAACTTATAGCCCGTTGTCAGCAGGTTCATTTTCAGAATCCTTAGCGTTTAAATCCATTTTGAATCAGCCTAGCTGATCAGGAACAGTCTCCAGTCGGTGAAAAGGGTGAGAGAGCGCCAAGGTGGATCCTCCACTATCCAAGTCCTGGGGTGGGAGACCTGTATTCCGGCACTGCTCTGCGTTTGCCAGACCCGGAATTGAACCCAGAGGACACCCAGGAGATGGGTGGCTATTTTTAGGCAGTGAAGCCTAGGGGTGCTGCGGTACAGCCCGGCAGATACCCAGGGGTGAAAAAGCCTGTAACGGGTGCCAGTCAGAGAGCGGCACACCAGAGGTGCCCGATTTTATTCTTTAGCCCAGGTGAACTTGGTCCCAGTGGTCATAACCCGGGTTGGTGTGCGCGGAGTTGGTGTTGGTTTGGCAGGCTCCATGACCTTGCCACTTAAACAGCTTGTGTGGGCATTTTGCCATCGCCCACAAGTTATTTCTTGATGGTAAACTTCAACCAACTCAAACTGTTCGACGTATACGGCGTGCACTCGTAATTCAACTCCAACTGTTCGACGTATACAGCGTACACTCGTAATTCAACTCCAACTGTTCGACGTTATACTGTTATGAACGGCCTCCTCTAGCACATGTTTATATACAAAAAGACTTTTACCGAACATTACCATCGAGAGGTGCGTAGTTTGTGCCCCTAGAAACAGTGTAGGCTTTAGGCCTGTTAACCCTTAGCTAAAATTTTATGGATGTCCCTTCCCTTGCATATATTTTATTCCCCTCCGATGTGTGAAGGGAAGCAGGTGGCCGTCTTCCTCGGATTGTATAACGTAGGAGATATTGACGAAGTGAGGACCATTTGCGTGTCAGCGATAAGGGGAAGGAAGACTAGGTCCCATAACACTGTTTAACGCAGGGTTATTTTTATTGTTTAAAGATGGGAGGAGCCCACAAAATCGGTTAACGTGTTAAGATTTTCAGATCACGGTTGCGATAATCGGGTAAATCAGGGTTGAATGAAGACACATTGGTTTTATATTTGTCTTTTTGTAGTAGTTGACAAGGCAAAGGTTATTCTAACAATA